>JAHZMY010003138.1:0-11375 GCA_027743915.1 Seira sanloemensis | reverse complement strand
CGTGAAAAAATTACCTTCTCAAGTCGCTGAAAGTATTCTCGAAGGAAGCGTATGGGATTTTCGGGTTTTTGTACACAGAGCTGCACAATACAGTCTTTTTCACACAAAATTCAAGTACAATTAGAGATATTTTCAGACTTTCATTAACTTGTTCTGTTATTATGATATTATATGTTTAATTAGATATTTATTTGGAAGGAGATGAAATTGCATGTACTTATCTGGCTAACCTTTCAACAAAGATTGAATATTGTGCCGGTGTACGTACTGCTCACACTCACGAAGCGAGGTTTCTTCCGACATCTTTTTTGCTTCTCTCGTGTACTACACTTTATGCTTTAGTAGGTAATAGCCTATTACAAAAGTGGAGAAAATAATGATAATGTTCAATTTTTTTCCGACTTGATTCTTACACTCTTGTGCAGTTGCGCTCTTTCCATATAAATATGATGTGTACATGTTTTCAAAATTCACGATAGGAGTGCTCAAGTGTAATGATTAAAATCGAGGGGTGGCTTTCAATGTAGTGTTTTTCTGATATCTCTTCAGTCTGTCAAATGAACATGGACTTGTCTTTCATGCCACGAGAAATATTTAAATGTCATCAGTAGCCCAGTCACTCAATAAATACCCAATAAAATGTGTTTAGAACAACCGTTTGATTAGCTATATAGAAATGTACCCATTTCGAAAGTCGTGACTAAAATGCATATACGATTTGTTTCCAAAAGCGTTTTGCTATACAGGTAGTAAAATTCAAGAGTATTTTTGTACCAAACTATATTTCGTTAATTTTACTGTGCATTTTCTTTGGACGGATTGTTAGTACCTTATTATTGACTACTTTTTTTGCTAATTTTACGTCTGAAGGGTACCTTAAACTCACAATCGAACGGGAATAGCGTGTACTGTACATTTCCATACACTTTCTCTACAGAAGAGGAAACGTGTCAAAAATAATTGGACAGCAAATTATGTGTGTATTACAGGCTGGGGCTAGGCTTATTTTTTGCAAGAGACTTTGAGTAGGTGTAGATACGATCCTAAACTTTTCCAGCAATGATTATGGCTCTTCTAATAAAGTAATGAGTCGGGAAGTCCGGTAAAACCATAAACTGAACTGGTCGCACAGAACATGGTGAAAGGGCAAAGAAAACTGCGAGCACAGACGTCATCATAATATAATAATATTCCAATTATTTAAACACTGCCACCACCACCACCGTTTGCCGCAACAGTCGGACTACCACTATCATCCAACCGTACACCTCTTGCCAAGTTTAATACAGTAAAAGATTCGAAAGTTTACCTGACTTATTCCAGTTTCGCTCAAAGCCGTCAACTTTAAAATGCACACGCTAATATCATTAGTCAAGTTTTATCTAGTTTTTTTTTCAACATTTTACAATTAATGCAGTCTCATGTTTTGCATGAAAAAATACTGTCAAAATAATAGTTAATTTCTGGATTGCAGCAGCCTTGCCTTAAACCTGTGCATACATTTATCCATGGATGGGTGTGTTTAATAAAAGATATATACTATCGTCAGCATGTGTTAGTCGGATTTACTACAACCGTTAAAATGGCAAAAAAAGTTATTGACTAAAATTTTACTCGATATATTTACATTCAAATTACAAATAAATTCTCCCAGATAAATAATTGCCATCATTATGAAAATGGGCCGTAAGCCGCCCCAGAATGAATATTTCTTTCTTGCATTAATTTCGCCCTCAGGAAAAATATGGAAGGATGGATCATAAAACGAAGCCTTGTTCGTCATACCCGTTAAATCTCACAGTGAAACGGCAATTACCTGTACAAACTTCCTCCATTTAAATTTCTAAATTGCATGTTTAGACGATAAAGCTTCAACTAATACCCCGTATAACTTTCATGTCCTAATAAAAGATTCGGTGGAACATATTGCCTAGTCTGTGAAGTTTTCGAATGCTTCAACAACGCCCATCCACACATACTGCATGCAGTACTCTTCCTGCCAGTTTTTACCTCTTGCAAAAAAGGCTAAACGCTATACAACCTTTCAAACTTAAACATTTTTAGTAATTCATGATATTATCTCACTCTCACTTTAATGGCCAAAATATGACACATACATGATGGCATTTACCTTGTGTGCGCACCTACTCTGCTCCATACACTTTTTTTGCTTATCTATATATCCTTTCAATTACAAAGTGTTTACTATGTAGTAAAATTTGTATCATTTCAAATGGAGTTTGCTTTTCTGATTCCTCACACATTCGATTTCTTTTTTTTCCTTATATTGTGTATAAAGTTTTATGGACCCCCGTTTCCCCTTTCATAACACTTGTTTCCTAACATTACACAAGAGAAAAGAGCAATATATTACAGCAGCAGTGCACACATTTCCTTACTTTTTTCATTACTATTTCATTTTATTTACCTTAGCTCACCTTGAAAAAGATCTCTCTGATGATGATGTTAAAGTTGAAAATGGATGTGCAAACTTTTCTTGCAAACAGTTTTTTAAACCCTTCCTCACAACCACACTTTTGGTAACGAAAGCCAATTGGGCTTAACTAGTGTGTGCAGGTCTGCCTCCAAAAGAATATACTTTTTTTCTTGTTGTGGAGAAGAGATAACCGAATAACTACAAATTCAATTACTTTTTTCCCTACTACATGTACATCAACTTAAAAAAGAGAGAAACATTTAATGTCGCTGTCCGTCTTTATAGACCTTTCACATTTGCCTGTCCCTTCCAAATGTATATATATTTTTTCGAAATGGAAGTCTGATATTTTTTTAAAGAAAAGAGCTTTTATTCGCAAAAAAATCTATCTGTGATACTATGAATTTTAGAGCGAATAGATATTTTCTAGCACACACACACACCTACTCAAACAGATGTGTAGGGAATGGTGATATGAGAAGTCTGTTTTTCATATTATTATTTGAAAGGGGTGGAATGAAATCTATATGGTAGTGTGGAATGGAATGGAAAAAAATGTTTATAATGATGACGAGGATGATAATGCAATGCAATGATGATGTTCCTATATATTTTCTTATTTTGTGCTTCTCTGTGTGAACATTTGTTCTCATTCCATCATTCAATTAGACTCAAGGTGTGTTTAGAAGCTGCTCTCTCAGGGATAATCCGTTCTGTCCATATGATCTCTTCTGTGTGCTGAAGAGCTTTCAAAGATTTCTTGGTACCGTACCATCTCTTCGTCGGCATATATTTAAATAGGAAGGAAGCCTTTCGTACATATTATGCATATTTTAAAACAGAGGAGAGAATATGATGATATTGTCACACATGAAAAACCTATGTAATAATAAAGTTACAGCGCTCACATTTGCTACATGTGTGCTTAACGAAAAAAAATCCTGGTAAATAAAGTAGGAGTATCACAATGTATTTTGCTCCTTAAAGACGATTCTTGAGATTACAGCGTAGGCATTTAAAAGTAGAGGAATGGCCAACGCAAGCAAGGGTCGAGAGAGAAAAAAAAAACGCTGAAAAATCTGCTACACTTGCTGGATCACATTTTCTTTTGCTCAATTTTTTCCTCATGAATTTTTAATGTATTTTGTTGTCTGTGTTGCAAACTGAATCATAAAATTCATAATATAACATTCTTTGAGGGAAAGAGCGTAGGCAAAAATGCTTGGAAAAAATTGTTCCGTTTCTGAAACGCTAGAAGAACACACAGCTCAAGAAAGTTTGCCATAAAAGTGGAATTAATTTGCACTTTTATGAAGGTGTTATGGCTCCTGATATGTATGCATCCTTTCCCTTGTCACTTGAAGTTCTTGGAATTAGCCGGAGGTGTGAGGAAATGAAAATTTATGTATTGAATATTAACCTTTTTACGTCATCTCTTCATCATGCCATCATGATCATGTATCTGGTGAACTGGTATATGGAGAAGAACAAGTACATGGTTTAAAACCAGAGATTTTGGAAGCGGAACAAAGATCAAAAGGGGTAGAGAGAGAGGATATGGTGAGCTTGCTTGTTGCACGAGACGCTGGTAAATTGCGTTGTAAAAGCAATAATTTCGGACATTATTCTAATTACATATAGTTTTCCATCAGATTTGCTAGGAGAGTGAATACGTGCGCAAGACATGATTCGATCTCGATCTGAACAGGTATGGCCAAATGTAGATACAAAATCGTTCATATGGCATTCATATAAAGTTGACTTTATCCTCGTGCGTAAGCATTTCACCTTGCTCGCAAGGAAATCAATGTTTAAAGTTACATTAAACCAGCACAAGTTAAATTTTTTACGATGCAATTTGCACAAGGTAGCTTTTGGTTTAATGCTGTGCTGGTATGTTGTTACACTTGATCGGATGTGCTTTCGAAGCTGCGCTTGCCAGAAGGTCGTACGTCATATATATACCTCAAGTGACTGTGACAAGATTACACTCTCATTGTATAAACGAATCAATTCTTTACATTTCTAAATGTAAAGTGGGAGTGCGTGACCTGTTTTGCATATCATTGCAGTTCCTGTGCTGCAGTATATATTCGCTTAAAATCAATGTTCCTAATTTTATCAGTTTGTTGTAATAAGATATGAAATTTGGCCAATGAATTTTTTTATAAATTTTATAATTACATACTACTTCCTCTTGTGTCTGTCACATTATAGAGTTACTTGGAATTTTTGCAGCAATGCATAATTCAGCTAGTATGGAAAACTGGAAAAAAATTAAAAGCGTTTAGAATGCAGAGTGATAGATTTTGAGATTGTAGTCAAGTATCTGTTTTTGCATCTGTTCAGCTACATGAGTTCTTATTTAATTTTCTATCTATGATGACATCTTCCCTGGCAAAACCAATCATTGATCATAGCCAAAAGTTGTCTCATTGAATCCTGATAATGGCACCACCAGAGACCCTACGTCAAAGCTAGGCAATGAAATCAAGGTGTAAGGAGGAAATTCCTAATACTTGATGCGCTGACAAACGACCACTTGTACTATTCCTACCGATATTGGAGCTCTCCCAAATTCAATCGTACATCATTAGCGAGTATGCCATCATTTTAGCGTAATTTATTTCATCAATCACCGCGCATAATGCTTTCCTGCTTCCTCTATATAAATAATAATAATAATAGTAAAGCTCTCATTTTGTTGATTCCAAACTCGCATGCGACTCTCCATGCTATTTGTGAAATGGACCATAAAATCGAATAGTTTCATCTGTACTACTTTTACCGTATAGTAATCCCTCTAGACTCTAAGTCGCACTACTCATTGTACACTTAATGGGTAATCAATTAGATTTTAATGCATGCATCCTGAATCATCATGACACTGGATATACGCAGCCGAAACGAAATGACTAGCAGCTATATGTATAACTTCATTTTCTTGCATTAATTAAGAGTACCTACGACTCATCTTTATTATTATTGCAATCTAGATTCACATGTACTTTTTACAGTGGTACGATGGCAGCAACTCAACGGTGATGGTGGTGGATCGTCTATAAAATCTTGTATGTGTGATGCATTAAATTGTAAAAGAATGTGTGCAAATAACGTAAATTTAAATGAGAGACGTACCAGGGTCGAGGTGAGGGTCGTTCCTGATCCCTAGATGTACGATGATGACAGATTAAAGTTAAGATGGTCAATGGTAAAGGGTGCCTGATTTTTTTGGGGTCTGCCTTGTCTTGAAAATCTCCAATAAAATCTAACGGTATTTCTTGTATAGAAATTGGCAATATCTACGAGCACACTTTTTTTAAAATTAAACCAAACTCTTCAAGTATTATTGAATTAACTACAACAATTTTTACACTATTTGACACAAATCTAAATTACTGCCTGAGATTGGACAAGGAAAGAAGCAATCTCCACAGATTTTTTTTACAAGAGAGAAAGAAAAGAGCCCTTTTAATTTTTTCTCGTTATCGAGAGCTTATTACTCAAGCAGGAAAGTGCTTGCTCAATACTGCATAGTTAATTAGCAATAAGTTCCTTCACTCCTTCTCACTTACTCAAGATTATTTTCCTCCTCTAACAAGGCTTGTTGACGACGACCTTATGTAATTAAAGGGTAAGCTGGTAGTGTGTGAACGATGTCTAAATTCGGTCAGATAGGATCATTACAGTTGCCTCCTTATCTGGCATTTTCCCTTATATCTCAAATTCCTTTCTCTCTCTCCCTATAATAAATCTATGAGAAAGTAAAGTGCGCTGGAAAGCTCAAGATCGCTCAACAAGATTGTATTCCGTCGTAGAGGAGAGAAAAAAACGGGGAGATGATATGCTGGGAATAATATGTACACGCAGCATTCGGCTCTTAAAGGAGGACGAAGCGATGGTTCACAGCAAAAAATCGATGATGGCAATATTGCAACATATGTACGTCAAGAAAGGGAAAAAAGGAAGACAAGAGAGAGAGAGAGAAAGAAAGAGAGAGAAAAATACGAAGGAAACAGGAAAGCCTATATCACACACTTATATACAAAGTGTGCATAAGTCCAGGCTGTGGGTATATCGCGAAAAAAACCCGGAGAAGCAGAACAAGGCTAAAAAACTCTGGAGAGAGGAATAATAAAAGCTTTGGGGAAAGTTACTGCCCTTTTCTCGTTCCCGTTTCAGTTCCAAGCATATAAATTTTTCCTATTGTATTAAAGCAGCACTTGCTTTTCCTTTTGAGTTGAGTTTTTTTTTGGAGTAAACCTTGTTCTTGTACGTGGAGGGAATAGGCACGTTTCAGGATATCCTCTCTGTACTTTCCCTAAAATTCTTTGTGCCTCCTTGCTTTTATTTTCTCTCGTATCGTTTTGATGGCGAAGATGGAGAAAGTGGAGTAACACTTGTTCTTAGGAAATGAAAAGCTTTTTTTCAATTCAGTACTTAAGCGGAAAGGACATTTCTGACATCATCATGCATAATAAGCAGGAGGAGGGTTCAGGTCTGAGAGGACGAGGAATGAAGATAATAAAGAGTATACATGGTTAGAAAAAAATGGGAAAAGCTGATGGCTTCAGGGCCTTCAGAGAGTAAGTACTCTTTTGTACTTTCACTTCACTCAATTTTTGCGACTTTTGTGGAGGAATTTGATTTGAATTTTAATAGCATGAGATGTGAAAGCAAGCATTATGAAAAATGCTGCTAAAATGCATTATCTTTATTATGTAAAAGCTATAGAACTTCTTGATTCTGCCTGTCTTATGGAATTTTGCAATACCAAAGTTGCAGAGTGGAAGCATAAACTAGAATTGCTTTTATCTTTTGTGAAAAATAATTAAAATGCGGCTCCCTCTTGGAATATAATTTTTATAATTGAACCTTGGTTCTTTCGTATTCACACAAATGCAAATTGGGGGAATCGTAATAATAAAACAAAGCAATGTTTTGAACGTTGTCACCTCAAGGGGATTCAGTGTTTTTTTTGTAAATCCTGAATGTCATTAGGTAAATCTGTTTCGCAACGTCCCCCGAGGCAATACTTTTTCCATAAGAAAGACCGCATATACTTCCTTAAATGCAATTTCTCTCTGAAAATCCACGGGCTCACTACAGATAATCATATTTTGGTTGACTTTTAGACTTTCACGGTTTAACATTTTGGGTTTGCCTACGGCCTAAAAAGTTGTTTTAATGCATAAGAATGAGATCATGTGCCTAATTTGGTTTTATTTTGACTGAAATACTTTTTTTTATTTAATTAAAACTATACAAGACTAGTACTATGGTATATGGTAATATCTATGTTAGCGCACTTTCACCTATTTCACTGTTTTAGAGTGGTAACATAAGTTAATGATCTGATAAGACAACTGAAAATTATAAGTTGACCATAAACGTCATTCTCTTGGTAAAACTACGGAAAACAAGATATCATATAGAGAGATCTTATCATGATATTATTTTACAATCTTAATGTACTTTTGTAATCTATAATCTAAATTAGATATTATATTTAAGTCACACACATTTTGCTTCATGTACCTAAATTCATTCATATAAGTTTATATGTACTATATCTGAGTGGGCTTAAATACTTTTAAACGAACGACCATTCAAAAATATTTATTTTTAGAAATATTCTTTCTCGGTTACTTTTGCCAGTGCTTTATTTTCGATACATATTACTATTTCGAACATATTATTACTAACGAATTAATTCCTATCCTTGTAAATGTAAACGAAAGTTTGCAGTTTGGAACAGGTACACATTTGATGACATCAAATTCTGGTACAATAAATCGTTACAAACATCAGGGCGGAGATCGTCATTTTGACATAAGAAATCTATAATAAATACACATTTAAGCACATAATATATCTAAAGTAATTAATAAACTCAGTATCACATTATATAAAAAATGTACATTCTACTAATACGTTTAAATGTTTATACAGTGTGCTTTCGAATTAAATAGATACCACCACACATGTTAAAAGCAAATGTAGAATCAAAATATATGCATTTAAACCAAATTTTAATCAGCAATTTTAATTTTATTATACGTATGATTCCGATTGACGACTGACTTAAAAAATAATACTGCAAAGGGAAGTCGACCGAGTAAAAAACCTGTAGGTAAGGTCTTGCGTCAAATAAATGAGACTTCTTTGCCTTAATTGACTGGACAGCTTGAGCCAGAGTAATTATTGATGATCCACCGAATATCGCCGTTTGTTGCAAGATTCATATGCACAACGGCAATGACAACCATAATGTGCATGATGTGATGAGAATTGAACCAGAGATCAAGTTTACCAGGGAACCACTTTTCAGGGATTCGAATCACCCCGACAATTCCTCCCCCAACCGAGATGATATCCTAAGCAAAAATATAAAAGCTTAATAATATCACATCAGGAGGCAGAGACTCAATTGCCTTACAACATGAAATAGTTTGAAATGGGAAATAATCTTCTCACCTGGAGGAATACGTGAAGCAGAACCGACGGCTCACCCCCTCCCCACCGAGACAATCGGAGGGCAATCCCTAATATGCGGGATATAAAGACTGGCGCAAAGCACATTCGTCGAGCAACGGGTGTCCAAGCAGTCAGAGCTTTTTGAAGGCCAAATATGGCAGCCATGCCGTATGCAGCAACAATATAGTTCTTCACATTCTCGGGAAGGCACCACGTGGCTGCCGTCAGATTGGTAAGGGCTCCTACAATGACAACAATAGATTTGTAATATGAGAAATCATGATTTATCATATCAACAAAAAATTAACTAATCAAGTCTAACCAAAGCATTCCGTCAACCAAATCCCAAACATGTCAATCTGCAACAGAAACTGGTAGAATTCAGGACCGCTATTGTGACTCATCATCGTATGATAAAAGACCGATCCAATCCATGGTGCAATCGAAGCAACAATATGCGAGCAGCCCAGAATGTTTAGGAACAAGTTGCCTTGAATATCTTCCCATGGGTACATGGTTCTCCAGTAGAGCATGACATAGATTATTGGTGCCACTATCGAATCAGAACAATACAATATGGTATTCAAATATTTCCCTTTTGACGCTGATCAGCATAAGAAAAGGAGATAATTTGAAATGACTTACAATGGGTTAAAATATTCAAGGTTTCATTGTGAAGATACATTAGACTCATCACACAGCCCCATGCATCTTGCACGTTCCGGTAGCCAGTGTGAATGTACTTATTGAACTGCAAATGAGGCGGCATTTCGTCAATCCTGCAAAGTCTTCGACATCCACCGCAACACAGAAGGAATTCATCAAAAAATGACAATTCCTCTTGATTCCCTCGGTGCGACTCGCGTTCCTTCACGTGAGCCTCATGATTACTCCTAGCACTTTCGAGTAAGGCATGAGCAACTGTCAAAGACAAAGTAGATAGAGAATTCCAAACAATTTAACAAAATGGCTTAGTCAGGCTCAAGCTTATACATATACATATATGTATGTACCTGTCGAGAGTGATCGTTCCCTAGATTCTTTACTAATGAGCAGAGCTTCTTCACTGTCCTCGTCTGACGCAGGCTCCTTAATTTTTGGCACCCACTCGTGGGAATACGGATCATACTCGTAGTCATCGTAGTAGTCTCCTTCTTCTCCGTCACCCTCCTCTTCACCAAACTCGCCTTCATCAACGTCCATATCCATCTCGTCGTATAAATTATTATTGTTGTTGGAGCAGGTAGTCGCCGAGGAATCCACAGAGTCACGACGGGCATCAGAGTCCGGAGGTTGTGGCGCTGGTTCTTCAGGATCACCGGAAGTTTCATTTTGCTCTGAAGACTCCTTGACGACATCCTCGTCATCAAGGACATTATCTTCGATATCAGTATTGTTCTCGTCTTGGTCCGCATTTTTCAGTAATCCATTACTTTTAGAATTATTTTCTGAAAGAACTCCATTTGTCAGTTTGCCCTTCGGAGTGTTTTCCACTACTACGGTGCCATCCTCGTCGGTTTTGAAAGTAACGTTCCGCCGACGCAGCTTGCTTTCCCCAGCGGTGGACTCGCCCGTGTTCTCGGGTGACGTGTTCTCATCGACCTCCATGGAAGAGACAAATTCTTCGATGGATTTCTCTATTTTGTTCTTAACTGATGTGATGACGCTATAAATCGTCACGGACCGGATTCATTTGCCTAAAAAAACAAGAGGCAAACTCAATCACAATACAAGTTTGAAAAATTAGGGATGTTTCGAAAATCGGGGGAAAACAAACTAACAGAACATGCAAACTTGCTTTTTAAATACTAGTTTACACCTTTAGTTTTTGGAACAGAAATAAACAAAACCGTCGTTTTGCAACTCAATAATTTGAAAATATATTGCTTGTTGCTCACTTTTATTGATCGGTTCTGGATAATTTAAGCCATCAAAATTTAACGATGGGAAATACCACATCCTCCTACATAATATTTGTATGTATGCGATTGGGGGCAACCAGTGGCCCACATTTCTGGCACTCTCTGTCAGTGAAAGCAAAGGCCAACTAACGTACTAACTGCGACGGTAAAAGTCGAGCAGCAGAATCGAACCTACTCATAATATAGATTATTTAAATTATTAATAATAATACTGCTCAAGTGGCTTTTCCCTTTGTAACGACTCAACTCCAGAAGACATTAGCACACAAGGATAAAAACGCCAATCCTTATATGCGAATTCGGCTTTCACTACACCCATTTCCAGAGTTAAAACATTTAGGGTATCATATAACCACTTGAAAAATATAAATATTGACTTGGCATCCTCTGCTCAAACAAATCAAGTTCATTTCTATATATGTACGCTTACTTTCAATCGAATGCAAATGTACTTCTGTGTGGTGCTCTTTTCAATTCCTGCACGAGGTTATAGGAGAAAGCTAAATTCATGTTGACTTTCGACATGGTATCGGCATCCC
>JAHZMY010003137.1:0-14608 GCA_027743915.1 Seira sanloemensis | reverse complement strand
GATAGGAGGGTATGGATGTACAACGGCCTATTACAACTCACTCTTCTGCATTATGACAAAAATAGTTGTATCTAACCAAAAACTTTGTGAGGGCCCACGCTCGCTAGGCTCCTTATAAAGCCATTGTCTTTATATACATACATCACAAGCTTCTCCGAGCTGGTTTTTTGACTGACATCAAGTTTTTTTGAAGAGCATTTGCAATAGCAACTTGTTTCCAGTCTAAAATCGTATTCGCATGTATAATTACTGGATGTATTAATAATAACTGGGAACTAGGAGATACCACCCGGGGGGAATCGAAAGCGTTGAAATTATAGTTTTGACACTGCCATCTGGTGGCAGGTTTTGATAGTTAATTAAGAGATTTTAAAGTTATGACAAAATAGTTTCAGAAAAATGGTTTACTGCGAAATGAATGCCGACTTTAACCAAGAATTATGCATCTTTGTGTTCTATCATAAATGTTATAAATTTTGGCTTTGAGTTAATCCTTCTGCTATATAGAAACTATGCCCAATTGAACCTAAGTTATTCTTAGCGGTTTGGAGTCAGATGGTATTCTACTGCTCCAGCACTGCCCCTGGCCTGGGGAGTAGCGCCGTCGTATTAATACTATAGAGTCAAAATAATGAAAAAATAGGAAAGTGATTATGGCATAATGAAGCTCGTACATGTTTTACAAGATGGATTTCGTCATGCTAGCAACGTGATAAAGACTATCTCTCCAACTCAACCATTTTTCATATAGCCCCAACTGGAGCAAAAAAGAATCCCTTGAGGATGTAAATACAAACTCATTTCCTTTTTCCCCCGCATGCCTCCACTAATCACAATCATCATCAGGGAAAAGCAGGAGAAAATCATCCTTCCAAAAAAGTTTTATTTACGAATACAGCTCTCTACACTATATACCTTTTTCCTACGGAATTTTTTTTTATTCCCAAAAAAGCCTTTGCATACAATATTTTTTCCTATCATTTTCATCCTCTCTGCTCCAGGATATGGATGGAATAATAGAGAATAATAATATGTTGATTATGATTGTGCATGGAAAGGAAAAAAAACTTTTCTTCGTCTTTGGCTGAAAAGGTTGAAGGAAAAAAGGTATATCAGCCCTCTCGAGCTTGAAACAAGAGAGGTGAAGAGCCACTTACCAAAGCGAAACTTTTTCTTCTAATTCAAAGGGAGAGGAAGTGTGCAAGGGCACTATCTTTATGATGGGGGAAAATGGGAAAAACACTTTCTCCGGGTGGGAAGCAACCATTTTTGGAGAGAATCTCTGGAATGTGTGTTACCAAGAGAGAGATAGAGAGAGGAAACTATGCCAACTATCAAGACAAATGATTTCTCTTGAAATATAGATGTGTGTGTGCAATTTTTGGAGCGCACTCAGGAAAAATTCGGGGCTTTCCTCGGTTTCAAGGTGTCGTTTACCTTGCTCCGTTGGAAAAAGTGCAAACATATGTGCTACATATCATTAAGTATGTACAAAAGTGGAGGAAAATGCAGTACATAGTAGCCTTTCACGCCCAGGCCATAGTGTCAACAGGTCGCTTTTTCCTTTGAATCTGTGATGCTTGACATAAAAAAGGAGTGGAACCGAAAAAATGTAGACTTATTATTACATTAGTTATGTTAAGCCAGGTAGCCACCCGTCTTGATGCACGTAGGCATGTGTGTGTACTTTCTCTCTCGCTTTCATACTTTTGTGGGGTTTCCTCAGAATGAGGAAAAAGTTATGCATTTTTCATTGCCTACTCAGTTTACCTTTGACTTTCACTTTCGTTGGGGGATTGAAAGATCCTCCCAGAAATGTTTTTAAAAAGAAAGGTGTGTTAAAAATTTGAACATTTAAAAATTTAGGCAGTTTCCAGCATTATTAACACAAATCTTCATCTCTACATTTGCCGGAATAGTTTTGTAGATTTTGAGGATACCCAAACGTTGAAGCTAAATGCTTTTAATTTTAAATGCTTTTAAAAATTCAAAGCTCCTCTTTTTGCCATTATAAATATTAACTTTTGTCAAATTTTCATCTCTACATTTGCCGGAATAGTTTTGTAGATTTTGAGGATACCCAAACGTTGAAGCTAAATGCTTTTAATTTTAAATGCTTTTAAAAATTCAAAGCTCCTCTTTTTGCCATCATATAAACTTCCGCATAGTATTTAAATGAAAACTTTCTAAAAAACCAATTCAATTTCAAAGCCAAAAAGTATAAATGGCAGAGAGTCCACGAGTGCTTACCGATTTGCGGCACATCGTAATTTCTAGTTCTCTTCCTGATATCGAAGGATGGCGCAGCCCGGTTCACAACTCCCGACCTCTTCAGCCAAGATGTTCTGTCGAGCCTCTCTGGCGAGAAGGCTTCTCTGCTCTCGTCGACGTTTGCGACCTCGTTCTCCAACTCGTCGTTTCCAAGGGGCGGTTCTATTCTCGTGGGTGGCTCAAGCAGGAGGAGGTGCGGTCTCGGTGGTGGCGTCGGACTGTGGTTGTCCGCTCCGCGCTGAGCGTCCTTTGCTGCTGATTTCGATAATGATGATGATGCAGAATTATGAAAGAAACTGTTGCTATTGCCACCACCGGGTGCTGGCTCAACGTCGCTTGTACTGCCAGAGAGGGGCGGGCCACCGACCCTGCTGAAGTCATACGCGGGCGACAACTCGTCCACGGGGTCAAGGAACAGGTCACTGGTCACCCCCTTC
Source organism: Seira sanloemensis (assembly GCA_027743915.1). NCBI lineage: Eukaryota > Metazoa > Arthropoda > Collembola > Entomobryomorpha > Entomobryidae > Seira > Seira sanloemensis. Next base: position 11,900 of record JAHZMY010003137.1, on the reverse strand, counting down.
TTGGCCTTATCTTGCTGCTGGGACTTTGATAATGATGATGATTTCTTGCTGTATGATGATGTGGCGGACTGCGACGAGTGTAGAAGCGAGGGTGGTGGTGGGGGCTGCGCTCCAGCTGGACCACCCCCACCGCCCGCTCCTTCCTTCTTTGGGAGAAAGCCCCACATTGCGCTCGATGGCCACGCGACGTTGAGAATACTATTTTCGTGACGATGGCTTCGGAAGCTACTCGGCTCTGAAGGCGAGCCTGATGCTGATGAAAGAGACCTTTTACTAAGGACAACGCTCGCCGACTCTTCGCGCCCGCTCGTCGCTGATGATGATGAAGGTATTGATGATAATGAGGACGCGGGGAGCACAGAGCCCCTATCACTGCTTGTGTTTTTGTCGTAACGCCTAGAGTTCTCGTATTTCGTACTAGAAAGTTGCCCGGGAGATGGGGGCGTGTCCCCGTCTTGTGAAAGTCTAAAGGCCGAGGTCGGGTAGCTTTCGAGCAGGAGCAAGACAACCAGTAGCACAGCCGCCACGGCTGAGACTAGTGTGATTGGATTCAGCCTCATGTTGATATTGTTGTACATCTTTATTAACTTATAGGCTAGTTGACGCGCGCTAGCGACAAAAATTTGCGAATTTTAAACTCGCGCGGTTTAAAAAGAAGGACTACTATGGGGCAATGGCAGAAGCCTTTTCTAGGCCAAAATCAGTTTTTGCACTTACGTAATTGCAATTGGCCTAGTCATAGTTGAGTCCAGGTCGGAGTCTAAAGTTTTTTTTTACTTTCTCTTGTTTTCTCCTACTGTCCTATTTCCCACAGGTGTGAACACTCGATGCTTTTACCCAGAGTGTATCCGTTTAATTGTCCTTATTTCTCAATCGAAAGGTTGACCTTTTCCCCTGGATATTGACTTTGTTTGCTTTTCGCCCTTTCGGAAAAGGGTGAGTTTCGTTGGCGTGGGCGGGTGTAACAAAGATTTTTTTGTAGAGAAAAGGCCCTTTTTCCACCTTACCTTTCTGCGTCCAACGTTCTACTTGATGATAATGTAAAGGTAAAATGCCAGTACGGCGTGGCTCTCAAGTCCCGAGAAAAAGGATTTAACTTTCATAGAGTCCATGTAGGATTGTGGGATTATGAAAGCTTTACAAAGCGTATATATTTATGATTACACCAATCTTCTACAAACTACACACACCGGAGAAAATAAAGAGGATGAAATGAGTTCGTCTTGAACAATGAACAATCCTATGCAGTCCACCTTATAGCAAAGTCTGGCGAGCACAACTTTTTCTCCTCTTTCCCTCTGTTTATTTTTGGTCTTGAAGACAAATTATAACTACACTTTAGTTTACTTCACGATCCATCACTTATAGATCCAAGTAAAAGTTTATAGAGTTTACCAAAGACTTTCTCTCAAGATTCCACCCTTTCCACCAATTTTCTCCAGCTTTCTCCCTCGGAAAAGTCCCTTCTCCAACACAAACACTAACCAATCACAAATTAATCAATCTTTGCACAACCACCTAACCAATTAACCCACAGACTTCATTTGTCCAACTTATTTTTTTTGGCTCAAGTACCAAGAAAAAATCCAGAAATCACACTTTTGTCATACTAAAAGGTGTGTTTGTGTCTGGAACCTGTTGTTTCAACGGAATTCTTCAACAAAATTCTCGCTTCACTTTTATGATCGACGTATGTATTTTTATGGGCTCTACAGTTGAAGGAATTTTGTTCTGCATTTTTTTCTCCCCACTTTCCCTGTTTGTGTGTATGCTCTCTCTCTGTACGCGAAACAAAGACTTTGTTCTCTTCTTTTGAGTACGGCACAACAAGTCCTAGTCCGGATTTGCTTTCATCGTATGTACCTACATGCACCAGGCAAAATTGGGCTTTTCTTTTTCCCCTTTTCTCTTTCCTCTGTTTCCACAAAACGCTCGTGTGAGTCGAGTCAAGTGAGCTTGGTGAATGCCAACAGGCATATAATTGTCGTCTGTTGAGGCACACGGAGTAATAAAGAAAAAGAGAGCTGAGCTGAAAGAGTGAGAGAGCGAGCGAGCGAGAGAGAGTCGAGGCTTATGGCTTTCTCCAGTACACGCATTCACCTAGCTTTCGCTTTTGAGCACTGGCCGTGTTTCTCCTGAGCCGAGACACACTCGCACACATCCACACAGAGCTCAGGTAAGATAGAGCTTTTTGCTGCTTATATCACGGGGATATTCTATCGTAGTTTACTTGTGATGCGTTTTTCTTCGGTTATCGTTGTCCTGTGGTAAAAAAAACTGGTAAAGAGTTGAGTGTGTGTGTGTGTGTCTTTCTCCTATGGAGAAAGTCTAATGTAATAATACCTATATTTTTTCTGTATGTGTCTCCTTTATTATTATTTTTTGCTTTAACTTATTTTTGCTCTCTCTCTCTCTCTGTTTCTTGTACAGTTACACTTTCCTCTCTCACACAGTCCCCGCTCCTTTCTCTTTGCAGCTTTCTCGTTTCGTTCCGTGTTACGTGCGCTTACTCTATGCCACATAGTCTTCATCCACGGAAATGATAATCCGGATCGCCCCCGCACTTACAAAAAAAACCGAGTTGCCTTTCCTTCGCCACTGTATGTACGTATGAGTGTACACGGCTTTTCTCCTTAAAGAACATCTTTTTCTCACATTCACATTGTTAGGAAAAGGAGAGAAGGAAGGCAGGCAGAAAGAGAGAGGGCTTGTAACAACTCTTAAAAGAAATGCTATATCTTATGCCTTTTACATCTTTTGCCTCTTCATTTTAAACATGGTTGGGTTTTGAGGATATGCATCTGACACAAGGAATTGACTTTCTGTGAGAGACGAATGCTGCACATTCGACTTTCTTCCTTCAACGTTTTTCATTAATTATAAAGTTTAATTAATTCGTATCTTGAACAATGAAAGCAACTCGAGGGAGGAAAAATTGAAGCACAAGCTACCGAATTAATTAGTATTTTTAAATACACTAAGGGTCATCTCTGAAGTAAAATTAAAATTGAGATCTAAATTATCTCGCTTCTTGGAAATAGTATTTTTTATTTAACGGCACATGAGAAGCTTTTCCTTTCCCTTTTTAAAAGAATATGAGTAAGAAAAGAGTCAACTTACATATTTTTTTCATATTTCCTTCCGCGCCTATTCTTTGGGAGAGAGTACAACGTGCTTTCACTTAAGCTCCATGTTTCCTCTTCTCTTTTCCCTTTGCGCTGCGAGCTTTAGGCTTACGAAGGGAAAAACTTGAGCATTTTTTCTCTACAAGTTACACTTTCTCCCTCTTTTTGAGATGTTTTTTTTTCATGCATGATATCACGATATCTTTAATGTTCTTCGGATTTTTCCCCGTGTAATTCTAATGGACCTTTTGTTTCTTTTTAAGCTTTATTATGACTTCCATCCTACTTACAAGTTTATCCAGAAGAGAAGTCATTTTTCCCCTTAAGCCCGGACTATAGCTGCTTTCCAATAAGATTTTTTCTCCATAAAAAAGCCGATTCAAGATTCAACAGCGGAAGTTGGGCCCATGTCTAAGACGTGGAGAAAAACGGCTGCTTTACATTTTTACTTCACACACACATCTACATACATGCATGCATGCAAAAACGACGGAGACAAACGACAGGAATGAGGAACATGGTTTCGAGGAAGGATTACCAATTCTTGGAGCTTTTCTCCACCAAAAAATAATATCCGAAATTCGCATTTTTCTCAAGAAGCGTACGTGTGCTTACATCTCATCATAAGAGCATTCCAGAAAAATTTGTCAATGCTTCATCAACTATGATATCTTTTCAATTGATATATCAATTGAAAACTGATAAACCGGATCAAGTACAAAGCGACGCATGTAACTCATCAAAATAGTTTCAGTTTCGAAAAGTCGCAAACGCAGTTGAATAGAATTAAGGCTTATTTAGAAATGTTTCCACGACCTGGTCATAATTAGTACTAAAATCAAATCAGCCATTACAATTTTGCGCAATTTTTGCGCAGCGTTAGTGAGCAGTAATGTACTTAAAGGCGAACTGAAAAACATTGCTAAATCAAAATTGAGTGTAATGTATCAGTTGCCTATATGTATGTATGTACAGAACGTCATCGCAGAGTAGTTAATCAAGAAAACTCTAGAAAAGACGAATTAAGAAAAGTCCAGAAGCTTCTGACTTTCTTCAAACTAAAAGAAACACGAAGAGAAGAGTATAAAGGAAATAAGATTTGTTGTCTCATCTCAACAGTACATATTTGTGCGTAGGCACTTTCCCTTTGCTATTGTCTCACAGCCATTGCATTAGTATGACGGCACTGACGACTTGCGAACGGATTGACGATCGTCTTCATCTCATGACAGTAAATAAATACGTCCATTTTCTAGAGCATAAAGAGATCATATATTTTCAAGTTGAAACTTACGCTGACGGTGCTACCAAGGGAGGAAAAGGCATCTATGTTTTCTCCGAATATCTTCATCTTCTGCCTGGATTCTCCATTTTTTACTTTCTCTTCTGGTAATGCGAAACCTCTTTTTGCAGTTAAGGTCTACAACTGAGAGAAAGATAGTTTCACAGAGCTCTTTCGTTCACTCAACTCTCAACTCGCATTATCTGCTGCTGTGGAATGAATGATGCATGGAGGGAAAACTTGCCGAGTTTTTTTAACTCGGAGGAATGGTGCATGCAAGGATGAGCTTTTCGTGATGATTGTATAGCCATACATGAGATACCGATATGCTTTCCCTAACAGATGAAAAAACGGATGCAGACACAACCCATTACAATACATGACGCATTGCAAATTAAGTTGTGTGTGTGTGATTTCCATCAGTAGATGCTACAATGTTTTTATCGCTTTTCCCCTTCGCCTTAGAGTATTAACTCACTTATGCAAGTCTGGAACCCAGCTTGTGCCATTTCGTATCGTGCCCTCAGCACGTTCTATATTGGACCGTTTTAGGCGTCAATCAATAGAACTAGGGAGTTTGTAAAGGGGGAATCTTGAATTACTGGAGATACAAGAAAAGCTAATTACTATACACAACCCCAGCATATAAAATTGAAACATTCTCCATTTTGATTTTTCCAATTTAAATCCTCTTAAAATTTAACCATAATTTTGTTTGAAGCAGAAGCAGTAATTTGGCAAAATAAAAAGGAAAAATAAGAGCAAATGTATTTTGACCTAATTGCTTTTGATGTACATGAAGTAAAAGACAAAAAATTTCTAAAACAAGAGAGCGAACTGAGCCGACCAGTTTTAGGCCCTACAATCTTCCCTCTTCCCAATAAAACTTTTGCTTTTCCAGCTTCAGCAGAAGAGCCATTTTAGCTGTGGATTATCGAGTTGGAAAACAAGTGGAAAGCAAGACGGTGTTTGTCGTGATCGAATTGGTGAGATTTTTTTTCGGAAGAGGAAAAGACGATCTTCCAGGATGTAAGTAATAATGAGGTCGGATGCATGAGGTTTTTAAACCATAACTTACACAAAATCAAACCAAAATATTGCAAAAAGCTGGGAAAATATTTTTCAACGTTGAGGCAAACATACACACTATTTTTGACGCAAATCCGAGGGAAAAGTGAGAGAATCTAATTTCAGCATATAAATTGAGCTTTTGCCTTTCTCCGCCGGATACAGTTGGCGGGTGAAAGTTCTGGCGACAGAAATAGAAAGCAGGATGAATTAATGATTATGCAAAGAACAAATATTGATCTATTGAAAAAGTTTGATTCTCCAAAACTACATAATCGGATTAACCTTGCTTGTATCAATATTGGAAAGTTTTTTTCTCTCTCTTTCGACAATGTCAATATTTTTTGTTCAAACTTGAAAAAGGCTGAGAGAAAGTTGAGCTTTTTTCCTAAAAAGCCATACATTTAAGCGACTTTCTGTAATTGTCTTAAGTACAAAAATAGAAATAGTTTGCAAAAAATTGTTGATCTTTTTGGTAGCCCGTGACGTTCAGGCTGGAAAAAAGAAAAGAACAAGACGTTCATGGCTGTTCAGATGTCATCACACCCTCAAAACTTTGTCTCAGTATTGCCAAACTAGCTTTTGCCGAGCTCATGCAAATCTCACGTGTTAAGACGATGTTTTATTGAGCAAGTCCGTCTTCTTGCCTTTATTCCGGTCATAAGCATATTTGATAAGTGTGTCAGCACAAAATTCAAATACATTTTTCCAATTTTTTTTGAAAAGTTGGTTGGTAAAAGCATGAATTTGATGAAGAGAAATACATTGAAATGAAAAGTTTGGAGTGAGAGTCGTGGGGGAGCTTGACAGTTGACTGATTTCCATACACTTTCTGGAAAAACCTCCAACTCATAAGCAATATAGTTTTGCCTTCCACTTGACGTGACAGGCAGAGATACACTTTGCTTTCTCTCTCTCTCTTTCTTTCTCAGTCGACAAGCTTCATCCAAAATCAGGGAAACGAACGAGTAATTGTGTTTATCCAAATCTTTCAACAGCATTACCCCAAATAAAGTATGAGATGAAGATGTGTGCTTCCGCTTAAAAGGGAGGAAAAGTCGATTTTTTGGGTTTAAAAATATTTTATGAGGATACGTCCCACACTTCATAAGTTTCAAAGGTTCTCTGTAAGTCTGCCTAGAATAGCTGGAATCGGGGGAAAGTTTTCGGAGTAATGTTGTTGTTGTAGCAAATATTTTGTAGGATTTCTTGATGGACTAGGTTCAGTTGAAATTTCCCACTGTTGACTATGCTCCGTCGTCAGTCGTCCCCAAATGTATTTCCCATCAAAACACATTTTTTGGACCTCTCATCCGGCTGATTGTGCACCAGTCCCCATAAACATTTTTTGATTTCCAAATCTCGCCCTTTGGAAGCCAATGGGAGCAAGACATAAGGTGTTTATGACCTTTTCCCAGGGATTTATTTCGGCCGCTCCTGTCTCACATTTGTGCCTTTCTTCCTCACACTTTCCCCCTTTTTGGACTGTATTTCGTTTAGAGCCAGTATTACGAAACAAGGAAAAGGGCAAAGTAATATGATACGTAACCTAAGGGTTCATGCCAAAATAAACCTTGTCTTTATCAGCGAAGGGGAAACCAATCGTTTCCCTGCTAACAAAAACAAAGCCCTGTGTGCATGTACTTACGTGTGAGAGGAGAAAGCAGAGAAAGTCCAAATTCTAGCTATAACGGCTGCCTCCAAAACTGCAACTTTCACTGGGCTTTCGAGATATAATTACATCTTTTTCTGGAAGGTCTACAAAAGTCCTGACCCGAACCAAAAGTCTGTGTCAATATAGAGAGAGTTGTTGAGTCGAGATATAGCTTTCTCCGCTGTTTTTTAATGATGAGATTACAGTTTACTATTTTGTGGGTCTTCATCATACACCAAACTTCCTCTTTGGCCCTCTCGACTCGTTTTGCTCACTTCATTGGGAAGGGAGAAAAGCAGGAGCTGTGTAGACTGTGCATAACACAGTTTCTGGGCATGGAGAAAGCAGAGAGAAAATTGGGGAAATCTAAGCATGTTTACGTTCCAAAATGAGGACTCTCCACAGGCACGGGGAATCGTGGGAAGGGGAAAAACAAATTCCTTGGGGAAGGAAAAACACTAACCATTTCCCCCTTTTGCTTCCGTTCATGAAACCAAATTTTGGAAAGGGCCAGAGCCTAAATATAATTGTGAACTATTTAAAACATTTACTTGCGCTTATTCTACTTTTCCAGTGTACAATGGGACTTTAATGCGGATAAATTTATCCGAAAATGAATATTTTGCGCAAGATGTAATAATAATCTATTGCGATATGAATGCGTGTTCCTTCTTTTTTTTCTCTCGCAGAACACAAGATGAGAAAAGCACATTTATTATTACAAACATAAAAATTTACGTTGTTTTGCAATTCCGACGCAATATTCTACCCTAAAAGCTATGTTATAAACGCAGCTGAGTCGAATTTAAATTGTACGGTCTACTCTACTCCACTGTCCCTTGCTATAGTTTCCTCCACTGAGACTGACAAAAAACTTTCACCACTAACAGTTCAAAAGTTCAGTTCTACTTTGCGACATGGAAATTTTACTGGTTTTAAAAATCAAAATTAGCTAACATACCTTTTTTCAAATTTGAAGATTGCTCTTGTTAGACAGTCGGACAAGCATTATTGAATCGTTACTGCTCTGAAAACTTCAGCTGGAAAGCGTTATCACGGGAAAAACAAAAAAGAGAAGATCGGAACAAAATTAAATGAGACTTTGCCTCAAACCATATTTTCTTCGTGATCGGGTTGAAACAACAAGTTGGGAGTGCTGGAAGAGAGAGAAAAAGAGAGCGGAAGGAAGCGTGAAGGAGGGGAGAAATTGTGGCGCTCTCTCACAGAATAAAATGATTAGATGAAGATAGTTGATAGTCCCCTTCTGTACGTGTGGCTCATGTCATCTCATTTTTTCTGTTTAATCGATCAGAAGGAGACATAAACTAGATAATTGGACATCGTGTGTATCACTATCTCTTACCACAGAGGAAAAAACATTTGCTAACGGAAGAAAAAGCAGAAGCTCAGAAATCTATCCTACTATTACATGCCCAATTTGACAAAATTTCTCTTCAAATTACTCGCAATTTTAGATGAAAAAGTATTTATTTCGTTAGCCTGCAAGATAAGTCAATATTAGACTAAAACATGTCTAATATTGTAAGTAACTCAAAATGTACCGATCCCATTTGCAAGATGTGTTGCCTTTTCAAATTTTACATAATAGGGTAAGACGTTCGGGGGCGTATAATCGTTATGAAATCAACATTGACATTTTGCGGAAGTCATAAACATCCTCCAGCATTTAAATTTTTGTCGACGGGAGTAGGTCATACGCCAGGTACTTTCCCCTTGCACTACTCCTCTCTGTAGCTCATGTACGTTCAGCTCAAGAGAAAGCAAGAGGTACTTGCTCCATATTTTCTGACTTTTACTTCGCCGTGTCACTGTCACGTGATGACCGTGCCGTGGCCGATCACGCCGCCCTGCCATCTTTTCAACGTCCAATTTTCATCTCCCAAGAGGATCTCGCATCTCCCCAAACTTTCTTATTTTGATCACGACCCCCACAACCACCACTGTCTTAGTATACGCAGAGAAAGACGCTTCAAAATTAATCGGGACATGAGTTACAAGCTATATAGGCCACCCACTATCCCAAACAACAATATCTTTCCTCCTAAACAAAAAGAAAACGTTTTAAGCATTGTTGGCAACAACATCAACTTTCTCGGGCTAAAAATATAACGATTTTTTTCTCTTTCTTTGATATCTCGCGTCATAAACTCATCGAGAATTTTTTGCTCGGTTGAACCTACCCACTTACATACAATCTCCGAGTCAATAGAATATTATTTTGAATCATTTATTTTGGCGAGGCAAGTGATTTCATTTTTCCCCCTTCCTAATCCGTACATTACGCCCACACGTGGATCTCTATTATTCTTGGAAGTAAATAAAGACGATATAAACTCATGGTCTTTTACGTTATCTCTTCCCATCCGCAAATCTTTACCTCGTCTCATTCATAATTTTTCCTATTTCTCCTAATAAAAAAACTCTGATACGAAAGCAATACTCTACACGTAGCTGAATTGAACTCAGAATTTCAGAATGTTATTCAAGCCCGAAAATTTCACATTTTTCTATGTAATAGAACACCAATCATGAAGGCCATGTCTGATGAGAACCAAATCAATCAGTTTTTTTCTTAGAGAGATGTAACAAAAAATTATTGAATTCGACAAGCATAGCTTGAATACAGCAATGAATGGCTCAGCTACGTATAAAAAATCTCATGGCCCTTGGCGTGCTGCTAGAGCCGGATTGACGTCGACTTTAAGCACAAGTCAATTTTCCTCCAATTTCTTGGAACCGGAGCGAAAACACTTTTCTTTCTTGCTGCAAGTATAATATCTTACCTTAGACAAATACAGAGCACGTGTGCTTTCTCTATGTAAATCGAGAGAAAGGCAAAGAGACAAGGCAACTGACACTCGCGCCGTTTTCAGAGGGAGCTTCCTTTTTTTAAACAAAAATAGTATCTCATAAAATTTAAAGTTTTAATAGGGAAAACCGCCGTTGTGCAACCGCAGCTTTATCCATCTATTCTCTCTCTCGCTGTTGTTATGTAGTCATTTTTCGGGGGGAAATGTGACGTTGTTCAGTGTGGTGTGGTGGTGGTGGTGGTGATTCGTTGACAGGAGCCGCAATGTGTGTCTGGATAAGAGTCAAGGCTTAAGAAGTTTTTTTCCTTCTCTCCCTTGAATCTCAGCATAGCACCGTTTCTCGCCCATCATCTCAGAATTTTCGCTGTCGTCATTCGTCATGGGAATGGTTTCCGCTCTAAATTGATTGCCTTGCTTTGTGTGTCCTCTTTCACCAGAGAAAATAGTTTTCTCCGAGAGCTAAAGACGAAAAAAACAGATTTTTTACGTAGAGAGTGTGAGGCAGAGATGATACCATTCTGTCGAGATCTGGTGTGTCTTTTTTCAACAAGAATTATTGTTGACGAAAACAGAATGTAGCTTTATGTTCACGACGAGAGAGAGAATAAGGACTTTATGTGTTAATGGGATTGGTGAGTCCGTGACAAGGCAAATTAAGACTTTCTTCGACTACACCGAGTTCAATTGAAGTCGATGCAAATGGCTTTCAGACATCTTTGAGAATGACGCTAATTGAGGACGAGCTAAAGTTGGGTTCTGCGTAGTTTTCCAAGTTGCCTCTCAAGTGCAAATTTCTCAACATTCTAAGTTCATGTTCAGCGACCTTTGTGTGACTTTAAAGTGGCAGCGTATTCAACCTATACACGTCCAAATGATTACGGAGTAGCCACTGAGAATCACGCTTACGCTCTTTCACTTCAAAAATAATATTATTTGTTTTTTTTAGAAAGCTTCGTTGCCATTGGATTGATAATTCTATTTTTGGAAACTAAAAAATGGCACGCGGTTGCATGATCAAAGATAAATTTACATAGACTAGGCAACGCGCCTTTATTAATTCTGGGTTTCTATTTATGTTGCGGTGTCCTCGTTGCAAAATGCTCTTTGAATACTTTGTATTGAGGACGACCCTCATCCTCCCATTTTCCCTTACCCTCACCTGCCAGCGCCTGAAAAATTCCCTATGCAACCAACTCACCATCTTTCCACTCTCTTCACCTTTTCTCTTTGGGAACGACCAAATATTCTCACTTTTTGGAAGAATGAGCTTGAGAGGATGAATGAAAGCCCGTATGCCGCTGCCGTGCCCATGGACAAAAAATGAGTGAAAAGTGGAGACAGGTCTGTTTCCATTCCCTCGTCTTTGGGGTATTGCAAAATATTCCTTCCCTTACAAAAAACGATACATTTTTCTCCGGTCAAACCGCTTTCACTAAACATGTCCTCAACATAACTTTCTCCGTCGCTTGCAATTTTTTTGACAACAGGTCGTGACCCGCACCTCCCCATGGAGACATTCAGTGTGACGTCGTTTGTGAATCGTCCCCAGCAGCCAGCTCCATCAAGGAATGAAATAAGATTGTTTCAGAGAGAGAAAATGATGATTATAATGGCCCGAGCTCCCATTTCTCTCTCTCTCTCTCTCTTTGCATAACGCCACCGTGCATAATGGTTGGGTGCTGTATAACAATGCATAATAAAACGCGTCAGGGCTCATTACTCTTTCAGTAGCGTCGTCATGTCCTATCTCGGTGCGCATCCCATCAGCCCCAGCCATTCTCTAGGTTTGACATGGCTTTCTCTTTTCTCCGGGTGAAAGCCAAAAAAGGATGATATTACAACGATGATAATGAGTTTTGACGATGACGATCCTATTTGCCTAATTATACTGTAGTTTCTCTCCCTCTCTCGGCGATAAATTAGGCAAATTAGCTAAAAAT
>JAHZMY010003136.1:0-19613 GCA_027743915.1 Seira sanloemensis | reverse complement strand
TTCAAAAAAATAATTAAAAATGTGGATTTGGCTGCTAGGCAGTAGTAGGCCGTTAAATCGTTTTCAAGGTTTTCTGTCTGTTTGAATGCAAAACAAAAACCAACAACCTGTCTCAAAATGTACCCCTCGAAACCCCCTAGAACCCATACCACTTTTTCATGTGACAGAAACCTGAGTTTTCAAGTGAGAGGATCATATCATGTGCCATGATGATGCTGCTGATGCGATGCAATGGTATTTGCTGAAAATGAAAATACTTGACATTCCTCCACTTCCACTTGTGTGCCAGTTGGCAAAAAAGATTTATGCCGCCCTCCAAAACCGGGGCCGTAAATACTTGAAGGAAACAAGAAGATTTATACCTAGATTTATACGTAAGTAGTATGTGTCTGCGCTTTTATTGAAAGAGCTCACGCGCGAAATTCAAAATAGACAATTTTTTTCCTTCAAAAAAAGAACGCAAAGTAAACATTGAAACTAGAGTGCTTTCAAGCTTTGAGCTTTTTTCGTTATCGCTCTGACTCTTAAATTATTTAAAGAGATTTTTCGTGACTCTGTTTGTGTCATTCAACTGATATCAGTTTGGAGTTTTGGAGTCTTGGTGCCTTGGAGTCTTGAAATGCGTGCCACGACGCCTCCAGAAGATATTCTTCCAGCTTCCAGAGGCTGCTGGAAGCCAGGTACAAGCTTTCTCTCTGCTTTCTCCAGTCACAGATGATTATATGTGAAATTTGCTCTTTCTCTCTTCTTTTGCATTTCGGAAACTGGAAACTGCATTAAAAACTGTCTGTTTTCAGAATGAAGCAAGAAGGAAAAACTCTGAAATTGAGCCAGCGACTTTAAAACTTCTATAAATAAGCTTGAAATGTTTTTTTCTTGAAAAGCCTCTTAGGCACTTTTTTGTCTCAGAAATTGAGAGAGAGAGAGAAAAAAAGAAAAATTCATGGAGGTAGTTTTTTCCGGATTAATTTGTGGAATGTGCTGCTGATACTGAAATCTGTGAAGTCTGATGTTGACGGTGGTGCTTTCTCCTCCGGAGCTTGAGGAGCTGCTTCTGCACGGCCTCCAGGAACTGGATCACGAAGTCGGTACTTTCCTGCAAAAAACGGTGAATAAAATTGTTCTAAGGCCGGTATATAATCGTAGCTGAAAAATGATGTTTTACCATTTATAGAATCACGTTATGGTTTAAATTCCAGAAAAAATTGTAAAATGTTTATCGTCGCAAGATGCTAATGATATGCTGCAAGTATTTTTTCATACTACACCACTTTAGGGACATTTAACCGTTAGATGGTCTGACATACTTATTAGGAAAAACAATTTGTAAATACATAATACAAAAGTAATATTTTTCACCATCATTAGCGTCAATATAATACCACATGCGCGTGGTTTAAATAAAAATGACCCTTTTGATTATTAATATCAGAAAAATTGCCGATCGGAAAATTTCCTTCAAAGAATTCCCTTCTTACTAGAAATAGTTATGAAATAGTGGTTATATTCCATCTGAAGTTTTTTGGTTCCCTGCTTTTGCATCAAAAGTTTCAATGGAATTACAGTGTCCTGAACGATAAGCCCCAAAACTATCTTAGGTGGATGCGACACCAAGTTTTACAGAAATCATTCACACAGGCGTTCAGACGGATGGACAAACACATTCACAAATCCTAACCACCCTCAAACTAAATGCTTCAGCTACGTATGTATAACATATTTTATGCTTCCATCGTTCCTTCCACCAATAACATATTCCCTGCAACTGGAACCTTGACCCAACTAAAAGTCCATCAACTATATATAGACACTCATCGCATCATAGGCACATTCTCATCTCAAGTGAGTGCGAATTACCATAATTTGGCCATCCTGAAGCATCTCCCAAACCGCCCGAGTAATCCCCATCTCATCCCCCGTGCTCTCAATGTAATCAGCAATCTGGGCTGGTGTGTACTCCTTGTCCAGTTTGAGAATCAGCTTTCTCTTCCTCCCAGGCTCAGGGCCGGCTTTATTGCCCCATTCCAAGTCGAAGAGTGAGGATGGCTCGCCTTTCTCCAGAGGCGCTTCTGCCGTTCGTGTTGGCGCTGGAGAAATGGAGACTGGAGGCTCTGAAGAAGAAATATTTTGATGTTGATGGTGCTCACCGGCTCCCCCTGAGAGAGGAAAGAAATGAAAAAAGATGGCATGGAAATGCCCCATTACACTCTCGAGTGAAAAAGCCGTTTTTTGTAGGGTTGAATATTTCCCGCCCAAAACCTTTTCCCCACTGGGATCTTAAAAATAAAACTATCCCTGGCCAAAATGTCAAAAACGTTGCAAATGCTAGCTGTTATGCATCTCATAGTACCCCTGTCATTGAATTTTTTCTCATCTTTTGTGGGACAATCTCGTTTTGGACGGTTTTTTAGAAGGCAAGTTTTGTTTGTGTCCAAAATGGGATTTTGTCTCAGATTTTGCCGGTATTTATCCATCTTGAGATTTCCCCAAAATCCAACTCTGTCTCCCGGTTAGTGAATATAGAGTGACTAGTATTGGATGGCACTTTAGGGATATAGGATATAATTTAGGGCGGCATTAAAATAGGACGACGGGAGGACTAAATGAGATATCATAAAAATGAGCGTGTTTGTATGTTCATATCATCTCCGCCGCTATGACTTTATTTGTGGCGTGTGAACACGCATCCAAATGGCCTATTTTGGGGAGGGGATGTATAACTCATAAAAATATTGCAATAATAATGATAATCTTGATGTAAAAAACAGTCAAGACAGGATAGCTTACGTAGCTGAATTTAGAAGGTTTTATTTTGCCCCGGTTGAAAATATTGTTGGAAAGGAAATTTTATGAATGTAGCTGAATTTGGGAGTGTCTCATATTGCTCCACGCAGGCAATTTAATGGATGTAGCTGACTTGTGCGTGTTTAATATTGCCTCATTCTTAAAAAAGTAATGTCGGTAAGACAATTTAATGGATGTAGTCGACTTTTAACGTGTATCATATTGCCCCTTTCTGGTCTTCAGCCTATTGTTGAGCCAAAATCTAATCAGTTTTTCTTAAGGCCATAAACCAATCTTTGTTTAAACAAAAGTTCCATGAAATTTGGTCAACCGTTGCATGCGTCCAAACCAAAAACAACACAAACGGACGGACAAACATTACATTGTCACATAAACCAATTTTGCAGCTTTTTACCAATTTTTACTTCAGCTTCTTAATAAAATAACTTTATCCTAAATAAATACAGAAAAACTAACCATCATCCTCCCCAGCTCTGTTTGCGGACGAATCCAGCTCCCGTTTTAAAACTTTAATGGTGGCAAGACTCCGACTTTTATGACTTTCTCCATCCGGCACTCCGACAGGCAATAATGGCAATCCACTTTTTATGACGCTCGAAACGGCGGATGCAAGCGAAGTGGGGAACGTGAAGGCAGAAGAGTTTAGAAGGAGGGATGATGCCATCCGCCGGTCCAACGGCATTGAGTCAGCCGCTGGCGCTTTATACTAGTATAAAAATACATTAGTCAAACTTCATTCAAAGATATAAAGTTAATTTTTTTGGCTGTTCCACAAACTCGATTACGTCTAATCATTTTATAACTGCTGTGGAGCAAGTAAATAACTTTTATTCGTATTTAATACCTGGAAAGGTGGCGGGGCAGCTGTCAAGTTAATCAAGTTAGTGGCTGCATCACTGCCACCAATGACGGGGGGAATGGAAGTCTGCTCTTCAGCTTGGACGTGGACAGGATGCGACCCTGCAATATTCATTTTCATATGAAAAGGAAAATCTCGGTTTTGACTGTCAAAAAAATTACTGTGAGTAATCTGGTTAGCTGCAACTTTCTTTCTCTGCTTTCACCGGATATTTTTGGAGGTGGGAAGGCACTTGGACAAAGCTTAGTACAAGATTCTTATGCTGGGCGGAACAGGTGCTTGTAACTGACATAAACTACGTCATTTGGAGCTTTACTGCGTGATTACCAATGAAAGTTATATTTAATTATACCTGCTCTGTACTAAAAAATTTTTCGATTAAAATATTTTTTAAAAAAATTTGTCCGGTTCTGAAATATTTAGCTTAAGGTAGAAAATTTTTAAATTTACGAGACTATGTCACTATTTAGTATTTTTTGGTGAAACTCTTTTTCTTTGAGAAATGAAAAAAACTGTGTAAATAAACATTTTTAACTTGTACTACATAACATATAGTGAATGAACATATAGTCGACCGTGAATACGGAAAAATGAACAGTGCATATAGTCATTTTTCCAGTCGACACTCAGTGCATATATTCATTGTTCCTTATTCACGGTCGTAGTGTTGAATTTGAATATGATTTCATACAATTGGAAATGAAAATAGGTTGCTGACAATAAAAAAAGCTATGCTGAAAAGTAAAAGGACTGAAAAGGCGACAATACGATCCTAAAGTAAAATTCCAAAACGTTTTTTTTTGCATTTAAAATTATCAACAAAACAAAAAATAAGCAAACCATACATTTTCTCGTTCGTTAACATACACAACATTTTTATCGACAATCTATCAAAGCCAGTTTTTTTCCTATTGGAACTTGGTACTTTTACAGACAGCGAGTTTTCTCATTCCCAATTTGACGAAATCATAGTCGATATTACATATGTAACCTTACTCAATTTTTTTTCAGAATTAATTGTATGGAAAGGAACAAGAAGAAAAAAACTATATTTATTTATGTGCTCGACTACAAGCCTCATATACCTTATCAACTCCTGCCACGTATCTACATTCTAGTTTAGACTAATATCCCGTTTATTTCACCATTAAAGTGTCTCGCTAAAGAGTTTCCATTCATCCTCGAGCTCCTCCAAGCTTCTGTAACTTAATGAGCCTGTACTTAACTGCTTAAACATGCCACTTTTATATTTTTAAGAAATAAACGAGACAGTTGGCGTAAACAAATTGAATCTTGCACAATTGGAGACAACGACAATGAAACTGACAAATCTTGAACTGTCAAACTGCAACTCACCAGACAATGGATGAGGATCGGAGAGAGGCGGGAGGAAAACGGCCATTAGGCCCAGGAGCAAAATCACTGTCGCCAAATTGCATCTCCTCTTCCTCTGACAGATGGAATCGTGTGCCCTAATTTTCTGACAAATGAGACTCAATTTTCTATATAAAAAACAAGCTTTCACTTAAAAACTTTCTCTCCAGTTTTCAGGCTTCAGGCGAAAAGTAATTTGGTGAAACTGGGAAAAGTGTGTGTGTGTAACCGAATCCATTAGCCTTTACAAATAATTCAATAGCTTGAAATAAATTTACGTTCACTTCGAGCAGTTATCTAAAGCTTTCACTTTCGTGTGGGTTCTCAGTTCGCCCCAAAGAGCAAAATTTTTATTTTGGTTTGGTTGGAGGGCTAGACCGGATGTTGCACAAGATAGGAGAGGAGAGAGATATGTGTGTGTGTGTTCTTCTCTGTCTCCGGCGGCGAACAGCTCTGGCTTGCTTTTGGAGCCTGGAGTTTTCACTTTGCTTTCTCCAGTAGATATAGATATGCGTATCTTGTTCTGGGGAGAGAAAGTACCTGGACTTAAAAAGTCAGTACATACATATGTACTTACTCACTTGAGACAATTTCGCCCCAAATGGGTTCTCTCCATTTGCCCATTTCCCATGAACAGAGAGATGAAATAAAAAAGTATATAGTTTTATGGGGTTGTGGGGTAAACATTTTGGGGGGAACATTTTGGAGTCAGAATATTTTGGTGGTGAACGATGTAGTTTATTATAAGAAAATTTATTAAGTTTTTTGCTTCTTTGCACAGAAAAAAATTGATAACTTTAACTTGTAAACCATTGAAAAAATATATGTAGCCGTGTGTTATAAAAGACAGTGCAGTAAGTAGGTAGTTTAAAAATTCATTTTGTTGGAATGGGAGAAAATCAAAAATGGCAAAAATCCTTATGCAGTGCATCGTTGTTGCCGTCTAAAACTCTGCGGTCTAAAACTACGTTTTAAAAATTCCACTAATATACGTGAACTAGAAGGGCATTGTGATGCGGAATCAGAACTTTGGATATTTTTAAACATTTTTGGACCAAAGAATACTTTAAAGCATCCCGGTGGATATAAGTATTGCAAAAATCTTTAAAACTATAAAAATATCTACCAAAAATTTCTAGACTCATCAGAATTTCACTTTCCGGATTAAAAACTAAAAAGGCATGCTAAAAAATTCAATTTTAAGCGAAAGGTTATAAATAAGAAATATTTCTTGACAAAATGTCTCTCACCGAACTGCCCCCCCCCCCCCAAATGTATCCCCAAGAAATGTCCGGTATCCCGTTCGTTCCCAAACTAAAATATACAACAAAGTGGAATGCATGAGTCACTCGGGTGCACCCAAAGAGAATTCCCACAGATAAAATGCAGCATTGCAAAAAGAAAACCTGCCCTTTTCTCCCGGAGAAAGTAAAACTGCATCCTTTTCCCTCCTCTTTTAGAGGGCTGGCATAGGTTCAAAAAGTAATTGGAAACTTTTTTTTGCCATTGTCCAAGATGCTCTGATATCTCTATTTAATCTGTTATCGGGTGAAACGAGACGAAAAAACTTTTTCCTTTCTTTCTCTCCTGGCTTCTCCTTCACTTCACATTGTTTTTTTTTCTTCTGGAAAACGGCGAAAGCATTACCTATATAGCATATTACATCAGATTTTAGATGTAGAGGGACCCATGTAATAATCTATTTTCAAGGAATTTCCCATGCCATTAGCATAAAAGTAAAGGGACTCTCTTTTCCTCTGGACCGCACAGAACCACAGGACATTTTTGCCGGCCCATCAGTTCCAAAAGAGAAAGCAGTGAAAGTAAGTGTAAGTATCATCTGTACAAAAAATGTATTGCCCATGTCGAGTTTTTTTTTCTTTAGCAATTTTTGGGGGAATATTGGTCCCTTGTCACCCAATTCTGCTGGATATTCTCCAGTTACCCAAATCTTAGTGTTGGGTAGTTCCCACTCACGTTTTTTTCACCGGGGTGTCCAAAAACAACCTTGACTGAAACTGCCTAAGACGTCCAAAACTCCTTTGAAATTCATTGTGAGATATATGTCTCACAATGCCCCAACAGTGGAGCTTTACCCAAACACTATATGGTAAATGGGGTTTTCGACAGTTTTTTTGAAGCAGCCAAAGTTTTGCTTGAGTCCAAAATGGTATTTACTTTGGATTTTACCGGTATTCCCCATTTTACAGGTTTTTTTTTCCAAAAAATTCAACACTACCCAAATAGCCTTGGTGTACATGCTCCAGGCCCCATATCACACTTGGCACGATACAATGACACCCAAGTCTCCCCCAGAAATACGAGAGAAGAGAAAACGGAACGATAAACCACCAAATTTTTTTCTGGGACAATGGCACTTGTCCAAATCTATTGCTCCTCTGCTATTTAATGCACACACGAGAAAAAATTCTAGAAAAAAATTCCTCCATTGTCTATCTAAAAAACTGTATCATGGTATCATGGTATCATGGCATCACGGCTCGCTGCGGAAACATCATGTTTTTTCTTTCCAATTTCGTTCCAGGGGAAAAATTGAAGTTTTTATGGAACCCTCTTTTTCCTGTCTCTCTCTCTCTCCTGGAAAAGAATGGACACTCGACTTTCTCCCATAGGACGTGATATGATATGCTATCTAGTAGCCATGTGGGAAAGTTTGGCCCTGTCAAAAACAAAATCAAAGTGATCTTGTTCTTATCAGGAGAAAGTGTGTCGTTAAATTGTATAAATATATACATACGATGTAAGAGAAAACGGCGTAATTGCATTTTTCTCTCCAATCACAGACTTTACAGACAGAGGAGATAGCATAGGACACGGTGAAAGTTTTTTTTTTTTGCTTTTATCTTTTCTGTGCAAATGCAGTTTTTTAGCTAGTAGCTCAAGGGGAAAGGTGAAGCAAGTGTTTTTTTTTGCAAACAGGAAATTACGCAAGTTGAGTCACGCTTTGCACAAGGAGATGTTTTTGTTTGTTGGGAAAACGTGAAAGCTGGGACGTGTGTGTTTTGTATAGTGACTAGGGCTTTTACTGATTTCACTGCTTTCACTGCTTTCACTTTTTTGTGTGAAGGAACAAGTGTATTGAGAATAGCTGGACCAAACTCAGTTTGCGTTTTTTACCTGCTGAAATGGAAAATGTCTAAATCCCTCTAAATTTTTTGCACGTAGAGAGAAAGCTAGATAAAGTCGCAAAAGTGTTTACTCAGCCTGGCTTTGTTTGCGAGGGGAATGCGAGAAAAAACGAAAACAGATTGAATATCGAATGAGGGACGCTTCAATGACCAGTGCAGGGGTTTATGAGTGAAAGGGGTTTAAGAGCTCGTTCAAAAATTCATTATTTTGCTGTAGAAAGGACCATTGCCTAATCACGGGGAGATTTCCGGGATTTCAATCAGTGAGACGCGGATCGGATGCTTCTGGAAATTGTGTGTGGAGAAAACGGTGAAAGTCTGATGCTTTCGGAGTGGAGGATTATGTGGACGGTTGTAATATAGGTGTCTGCCTAAGTAAATTCTGGGAGCTTTCACATTTTTCGGATTTTGAAATGTTACCGGAAAGCCCACTGCTTTTTTTCCGCTGTAAGTTATGGATGAGTGGGCATACGATTTTGGGGTTCTCTTTTTTCTACCTGTCGGTTTGAATCAAGTGAGGAGATAAATATGTGTATGTATGATGGCACTTTTGACATTGGGTTAATTTGTTTCACCTTTGAAGCTGGAAGTAGGAAAAATGTGAGAGATAAATATTTAAATAGAAGTGGAAACGGAGGGATAGAGAAATTCCGGTTGTCAGTTTCAGAGGGAAAGTTTTTGGTTATGACGCATTTGGAGTGGAGTGGTTATTTGGAGTGGTTATATTTTCTAATATATATTTGGGCCGTGGATTTAATGGGATCGCATTTATATGGGATAGGTTTTCGTAGATGTGTGTGTCCCGTAAATTCATGTTCCAGTGAATGTTTCCTCGATTAATTTTCACGCACTTGGATATAGTATATAGCCACAGTGTAATATTTTGGCGGCATACTTAACTTTCTTAAATTGTAAAAATAAAAGTACCCGTGAAAACCCACTATCCATCAATTTGGCATTATTACCCATGCGCAGTTGCTATTTTTTATCATTTTGAACAAAATTAATGTAATTATTAATAGGAAATTATGGAAAAATTTTGTTTGACAAATTGATCAAAACTTCTGCGAAAGTACATTACATGATTTTGATTTGAATACTTGATTGACTTGCACAGTCAGTTTTACAACTGTTATCACACATGTGATTGTTCTCACTTTACCCCAACCAGTGAGTTGCTATCAACTAACCTAACCTCTTCACGCTTTATAATTTAATCTGGCTTCTGTAAGGTTTTAGGAGTTTCGGACCAAAAGGTTTTGGAGAGCCGAACACGTAACCAATTTTTTTGCTCGCATATGACTTATTCCAAGATTTTAGCAGAGTTCCACAACTTTTTTCTAGAGTTAAAATATTACCAAAACGAATCGTATATCCAAAACCGTAATAATTTGTTTTTCTTTTCACTCTGACTTTACTCAAATCCTTTATTAAATATACAAAGTTCAGCTTAAACTAAACTGCGTCTCAGCTCTCAATTGCATTTTCAAAAAGCCTAATTTCGACTATTCCTTTCACTCCTTAAAGTGATAATCAGCTTTTCCCCTTTCTCCCTTGGCTTTAAGTAAAAGGTCTGGATGGAGCCCGGAAAGAAGTTTGTTCCGGGCATGGCGCGTTTCACGCCTGATGACTCTTGACAAAAGGCCCATATTTCATTTTCTCCCATTAAGCCTATTCCCTCTTTCGCTTTCTTCTTTTGCTCGTCACACCTAATCTGTAATGAAGACCGGAGAAAGTGGAAACAAGAGAGAGAAAGTTGTTTTGTTTATACTTCTCTCACTCTTGCACACTTCTTTCATATCCCACTTGACTCCGTTACATGATAATTTTGAGCAGACACTCACACCTTGAAAAATGGGAAAAGTGAGTCGAACTGACAGCGAAATATGTTATATCCCGGGTTCCCCAATGCCTAAGCTCGCCCACGGGAAGAGACAGCGTAAAAAAGGAAAAGAGCGAAGTGAAAGTTTGCTTTTGCCCTTTGTTGGTACGTAGCTGAGATAGTGAATATCATGTTCGTTTTTGTAATGGTTTCCCTCTGTCTATCCGTTACTGACTGCAAGCATTAACCGACTCTTATAAAACATAGCATAACGGACCTACATCGCTTGAGAAAGACCAGCTTTTTATGTAAATTTTAACATTATCGATATAGATATTCATGATAAGGATATTCAGGAAGTATATAAAGGTCTTTTCATGTTTTTCAAAATGACGGCGCTGATTAAGAGGAAAAAGTGTATTTAAGGTGTCAACATTCGTCTAAGTGGCGTGGTACTGGAATCTGGTAAAAGAATTTTAGAATCTTACTCTGACCACGTTAAACGCTTATCTATCCATGCCATGGCATGTCAAAGGTATTCTTTTGACCTGACCAAGTTAACAGTTTTCCTATCTCGATTACATAAAACGTTTGTATATCCGGGTCATATGCATTCAATTTTTTTTAGAAAACTCCCGGACTTTTTCGAAAAAACTTCAAAAGACCATATTACGGTAAAAATCCCATTGTAGACGTCTATTTACCTCATAAGATCTTTAAAATATGACATATCAATGATCTGGCTCATTAACTTTGAGAAACACAAAATTTAAAAAATAAGCTTTTTCCTCATGGCAATTTATTTCAGCTCCCTACAAATATAGGTCTTCCCCTCGTGTTTTTTTCTCAATTTGTAATTTAGGACGGATATCTTACCTCAGGGAGCATTTCCTCTAAAGGTTATGCTTTCCTATTCAATTTACTCGTCTCGCTTTTACCCAAGTCAAGAATACATTTTTTATATCGGGCCACAGACCCCCATCACACCTACACACAACCCGGAGAAAGTAGCTTCATTATAATCATGAGACTTTTTATCGCTTCAGAATCTCTCTTTTCTGTAAACCCTCTCCACTTCCACTTAATAAACATATATTTTTCTTTCAGAAAAGTCAGAACGAAATCTAAAACTTTTTAAAGGCCTAGAAGCAATATGAACTACTCTGGTGGTTCTACGGGTTCGTTAGCACACATCTCCCATCATGAGCCTGGCCTATATATAATCCATGTACTTTCTCTCTGCAAAGTGAAAGCAGGGAAATGTGCACCATTTGCGTCTTGTAATCACGCCACATCCGGCTTTTCCTCCCATTCGAGTTGATTAGGCGAAACAGACCGACGTCGATATGATGTCGGCTCCTAAAACGCAAAACATGTTAATCCTAATTCCTTCTCTTGTATATATAAAGCTTCTCCATCCTCCACTTCATAAATATTTTTGAACAAGGTTGAAATTTGATGAAGAGATGAAGAAGAAAGGGATAGACAAGCCACCTGCGACTTTCCCCGAGAGCTATTGGATAAAAGTGAATTTTTCCCGTGTGTGTCTTTTCCATCAGAAAAATAAACTCTTTTGTTGACTTTCACCAGAAGAGAAAGTACAGAACGAGAGAGAGAGAGAGAGAGCTCAGCTCATCCTGGAAATGAGATGAGTCGGGAGTCGGGATAAGATTACTTTGGGATATCATCATCATCGTCATCAGATGATGATAGATATCATTGAGTTTTTTCTGTCATGTTGACCTTTTCATGTTTATCTAGAAAAAAATTATGTAGTTGAGAGGAAAAGGTAAATAGAGAAACAACTGAACGGATGGATATGTATAAGTATGCGAGTGTTATTTTTGCACACTTGGATGAGTAGTTGATGAAAGATGGAGGAACCAATCATTCCAAGTTTGTTTTATTTAGAATGAGCTACAGGGCAAAAAAGAAGAATTCGGGTTGAATTTGTAGTTTATAATTTAGTTTAGTCTAGGGCATGAATGTGAAAGGTAAATACTAAGGAGGAAGGTAAACGATAAGGACAAGGATGTACTCAACTCAGGATGGGTTTGTGTTCTTTGAGGGAAAATAAAGTAATGGAGTTGATTCACTTCAACCTAATTCTCGAGATGAGGAAAATGATGAGGAGAAGGATGGAAAAATATTTGAAGAATTAAATGCACGAAAAGGGAAAAAGGTAGCTTGGGGAAAGAAGTCGTCGAAAGAGTGTAAAAGTTGACTTCAAAGAAATTGAGGGAATGTTTTTGAAAATTGCGAAATTGGTTTGTAAGTAGTATTATGAATTCTAGTCAATTTTCTCTACCCTTGGGTAAATTTTCATAGAACAAACTGTTTTGAAGTAAAGAACTGGAGTTTTGAAGAAAGTATTATAATTTCATGTCAAAGTAAATTTTTTAAATAAAAATTTTACCCTTCCAGATCTCGAAATAATAATAAACGGTTGAAATAATCTCAGAACAAAGTTTGCCGAATGCAAATATTTCCCTTAAGACGTTCCCTTGGCTTATTCGGACCATTTCAGTGGAACGTTTCGAGATATATTTTACAATTATTTAGAAATGCCAGTGAAAGGTATAAGATTTAATTAACGCTTGCTTAAAAGCAATATTTCGTGATGTATAAATGTAAGAAGTTAAAAAACTTCGATAACGGGGACCATATTGCCGCCAAAATTAGGGCAATTGGTTTCCGGAAAGAGGCTTTGCAATCCTTATGGTATTTCTATTTTTAAAATCCATATTGACAGATTACCATTTTAAAGTCCATCTGCCTCCGAAAATTACCTAGAGCAGATATTTCCTCCAGTTCACTCACAGACATCGGTATAAAAGCCCACCTGGCATTAAGCTGTATCCCGGCATTATTCCCTCGCATTTCTCCATACTCCACATTCCATACTCATCTCCATAAATATTCCTCCAAAAATTGAACGACGAGCGACTTAATTCTGCCCTTCCAAATGAAGAGCCTCCAAAACTTTATTACGCATTCATACCCTCCTTACCCACATGGGTGTAAACGCCCTCCACCGAATAAAGCCTTTTTTCTCTATCTTTCCCCTGAAAAACATATAAAAGAAACATCTTCATCATACTTGATGCCTTCCTCTATTGAAACGAGATGTAGAAAAGATGCCGTAAATTTTTTCCTGGCATCTCCAGGTTTCTGGCAACAGCTTGAGATCTCTCAAAAGCCCTAATCTGTGGACATGCTATTGATGTTGTTAAAAGAAGAGGAAACATAATACAGATATTCCCGAGAAAAAAAGTATATGAAAAGGGAGTTTGCGTGTAATATGGTAGTGGAAAAGGCTTTTGTGAAGGAAAAAAAGAAAAACACACACGGCTCTTATTTTATTCGAGTTTATATCTCTTGTCTCTTCTTCCTTCAGAACTCGTGTAACTGACACAATGGGGTCCAAACATATTTCGGAGAAAGCAGAAGGGGCCTTTGAAAGGATGCTTTTGAAAGGTAAAAAGCTTGTAGTTGTTCGAAGGAAAAGAGAGTTAAGTTAATTCAAAGAGGTGATCGTAGATGATGACCCGAGGCTCAATGTACGGGGAAATGGAAGGATGGGCAACTGGGTCAATTTTTAAGTTTTTAAAAAAATTTACAACATCTGGAAAAATTCAAATTTGTTAATATCGTTGTCGAAAAATGTAAGCTTTTAGAACATGGAGTTTAAGGGTATTCTGAGAATTTAGGAGCTGAGCTCAACTAGAAATCGAGCGTGCCTTTTTTCTCTTGTCGCCGTGTCTTTTACTTCTTATACTTATAAACATATACACATACATATATGTATATAGTTCTCAAGAGTCAAGTTCCGATTGCAAGTATTATTAGCAATTTACTTTTTCACTCTTTAAAAACTTTTGAAACATTGATTCCAGATTAAATCATTATAAATATAAGCTCTGATTAGTTATTGCGATTCTTGTAATTAACTGGGGTTGAGAATTTGCTAAATAAAGAGCATAAAATATATTTGCGAGTTGTACTGGTGTGGTTTTAACTGTCATCATTCTTGTTTTGAGTACTAGTTGACGGGATAAAGCCATAATTTCCAACAATCGTTTTGAGTTGTGTATTAAAACATCAGATTTTAAAAAAAAAATTACCCAATTACCGAGAAAATGCCTCACATATCCCGTTTGATGTCAAGACTTATAGCTATTCAATACTTCGGTGCCGTAAGACGTTTTATAATTTTTGCCAAAATTTATACACATATGAATTTTGAAAAGTTTTTGGGCTGCTGGTTTTGAAAGTCCATAGCCGTATATTTACCGAATTTCATCAGTATTTGCCAATCTTTGTTTTTCGCCTCTATTCCAACTCAAGCGTCCTTCATTGGCGGCAGCAAAATATAATCAGTACATACTAGGTGACGTCAAAATATGATGCTCTCTCAAACCCAAGTGACATCATAAAACCCTAATAAAGAGCACAACAATTTTGTAATTCTACGACATTTAAAACAAAACCCAGTTTACAATTGACCCGACATTCCACACTTTCATTTCCCTAGCTCAATACGAACAGCAAGCACAGTGCTGGAGGTCCAAGGAGACAGAAAAACATTTATATTAACTTTTGGCTCACACAAGGTTTCTCATCACGGGCGGTAAGTCATTAGGGAGAAAGTGGTGAAAGTTTTTTCTGTATGTGTGTTTGTGTGGAGGAGAGAATCTGCCAATAGAATATCCTCATCAGGAGTTAATGCGATGCGATGAGTCAGGCCAGCGCTGTGAGAGACCAATGATAAATTTTAGTAAGCATCGAGGAGGAAAATATATTACGCCATTAGCAAATTTTTGGAGAAAGCAAGAATTTATGAGTCGTAATATTAAAACTGCATCCTCCGCGTTTTCCATAATTAGCTGGTTTCGCCGTGAGAATATTAAATGTTTTTTTATCTATCTTCTTAGAACATCTGAAGAAAGCATAGGTATATGTAAGTATTCACTTTTAAAGGCATCGCTCATGACTCTGAAGAGAAAGTTTTGGGGCGAACTGAGATCCGCAGCTGCCAGCTTGTGAAAAAGCTATGTTTAACCGCGGCACTGATTCCGACCGTTTCTCTACTTAAAACCACATTATTAAACCTGAACGGTAATTTAGCTGGAGAATGCAAACACAGTTTAAAGCCGCAGAACACGCGTGCGTACATATTTTCTGGGTGAAAGCGAAAGAGAAAGTGCGGCATGGAGCTTGGAGAAAAGCGCTGGAAATGACATTTTATTCGGTAGAATTTGGCGTAGTAGCGGAGTCTGGGTGAGGTTTTGCAGTTTTTACAAGTCCCTCGAGAAAAGTGACATCAACAGCAGTCCCATTCTTTACAATATTTTTTTCTAGGATTTCATGAATCATGATGTTCAATGTTCAATGTTCATGTGTGTGATTATGAGGTGTGTGTGTGTGTATAATATGACGAGTTGGAATACAAAAAAGTACTTTTGGAAGCACGTCCAGATTTTAATGAGACACACAATTGAAGGCAAGGGAGAAATTTGCAATTTCCTCTGGGGAACGCTCGTTAGTCGACAGGGTTGGAATCGGGGGAAAATTAAAGTTGGTAAAAATCCGGTAAAATCGGAGGTATTCAAATACCATTTTGAAAGTTCAAAAGTTTTGATGAGCAGTTTTGGTTTTTAGGACAAAAGTGATTACTGCACAAAATGTTTTAGAAAAAACGCCAAACTCCAAAGTCATGTGAAGGATAGAGAATTCTCACTTGTTGGGATTTTGTGAGACAAATAATGTACATATTGACATTAATGCGATGACAGTTTTGGACAATCCCAGCGGAATAAACGTTTTGGACGGAAAATCCAACCAGGAGAGAGTTTGCAGAGAAAGCAATTTTTGGGTGCATTGTCCTCCAAAAGCGTGTGAGGAAGCAATGTTTATTTCCCTGGGGCAATTTATTACAAAAACATTTGGATGCTTGTTGGTGACAAATTGGAGACGCTTTCCGGTACATAAATGAATATTTCTCTTCAATCCCTTTAATTTAGTTCTTTTGTGATTCTGTTGACAAGTAATGCCGTGACAAGTAAAATCAATGACAAGACAACATTTAAAATGTGAGAAAAAACTGAGTGAAAGGGAAAGTCTCTTTTTGTAGTTGATGACGCATTCAGAAATTCGGAAAGTCCACACTATGTAATTTTTCTCACGAATTTCTATAAATTCCCCCAAAACAAACTCCAACACTGATAATCCATAGTGTAATCATCATCACCCAAACGGCATCGAACTGATGCAGACTCGCCCTTTTACTTTCACCCAAAACTTCCCATTCCGCAGGCCCTGGTCGAATATCGGGGTGATTTGAGACGGCCTCAAAGAAGTTCGTTTTCAACTCCTCCAACTTCATCTCCTTTCTCAGCTTGACTAAAGCCTCGCTGATTAGTTTAAGCTTTTTATATTTCACCAAAATGTTCAAGACACCGGATTCGGCAGCCCGCTGGAGAAAGTCCTCTATCATCGGCATGGCAAAAATCTTTTTAATCCTCCAAAGAGCCAAATAACTCCCCACCCATTCCTTCGGTGCTGGGAGGATAACCCTTCCTCCAAAGAATTTGACGGCGTAGGGAAAAACCAAATCCTTATAAGGATGGTACCCTTCCTCGGGCAAACCGGTACTCGCATCGACAATATTGATGAAAGCGAATCGGTCCAAATCGATGTGAAACATGATGGCAAAGTTTGATTCATTCGTTGGCCTGTAGAAGTTCAAACAGTTGACTTTTAAATTCATCGAAATATTTCGAATCGCACCCGAAATTTCCGATTCGCTCAAGGAATACAATTTGGCGTTAAACTTTGTATGATTGATGTGAATCGCATCAAAGAACCGAACCGATGTGAGGAACAAATAAGCCGATATGGAAGTAAGCAGATCGTAGCCCGGGTCTTTAACCACCTCCTCCAGTTCCCCCGGCACCTTGGGCAGGACCGGTTTGGACATCAAGGAAAATATCGTGGCTGTGTACGAATAGCGCAGGATCATGCCAACCATCGGCCAGAGGAATAGGAGTGGAAGTATGGTAAAATGTCGAAAACTTTCTCCAGTGCTGCCCTTCTCCAGGAGGTTCTCCAGCGGCCACAAAAAAATCTGTAGTTTAGGGACCGGTGGCCTACCAAACAATTTATTGGAAAAATGGATTGATCCCACCAATACCGCAAATTGAGAATAGGATGAGCATCCAGATTTGAAAGTCGAAGGGCTGGAGGATTGCAACAATGCTGGAGAAAGTGCTGGACAAAATGTGGTGTGTTGAGAGAAAGATGTTGTACTTGATGAGAACATGATGGGCACCATAAGAGGTTGGCACGTAGGTGCCTTCGAAGCCCTCGGAGACCGAGTTCAAATTTCTCAAAGTTTCCGCCAACTTTGCAAAATGCCCCAGGGCGCAGTGGCTGACATTAGAGAGGTTGAGGTTGCGAAATAAAAGGTTTTGGAGACAGGACTCGTGCGAGCTTGCCGAGTTGCAAAGCTCCCAGTCGCCGTGAGAATTTTCAGGGTAATGAGAGATTTGTGGGATTGGCTTCCCTTCGTTTTGCACGATTCTGGGGGAATGGGGCAAAGTGATAATTCCACTGGGGTCGAACTTGGAGAGATAGTATTCCATGCCATATATAGTTTTGTGGAAACGTTGAGCTTTCACTTTGAAAGTGTTCCAGAGTTCTAAACTCGAACTCCGGGGTGATACGAGAAGAACATATACGACACAACTAATCTCAATATTCAGTGTAATTGAACTCGGTTGAAAACTTTTGTTGTTACTTTGCATGAAGAAGATGGAATTTGGGTTCAGTCTAAAGGAAGACAGCTGTGGGGCAATGTGATACGCAGTCACTTCCGGCTGAGAAGTAGATGTATAAATGAATGGTTTGAAGCAGGCTGAACTCAGTTTAAAAGTATTCCGAGATATTTTCGGTTTTGAAGTGATACTCGTATCTTTAGTTATTTTTGGAGGGGTTTCGGTGCTAAACAGCTTCTGGAGAAAGTCGTTTTCTTTCTCTTGCTTTGGCACATTCCTGTAGATGAAGATTCCTAGAGTGCAGTCTTCCAGAGATTTGAAAATTAGGTTTTCGAGAAGCACATAGGCTTCTGCGTATTTTAGGTGAGAAAATAAAAGTGCAATTTGAATTGCAATCAAAACGAGAGGGAAAGTTTCCACAGCCTTTTCCGACATGATGATTAAGGAAATCCAAACTCGGAGTTTTAAAAATAACATGAAATCGAATCAGAGTTGACTAGAATCCAGGATTTTTGTAATCAGATTACAATTCATAAGCCCGAAATCGTCAGCGGAAATGTAATCCCATCTCTTTTAGCCTACAATCCATGTAATCCTGGATTACATTTGCTAAATGTTTTTATCGACTTTAAATTTCATGCAAATTGAATAGTTTCGGCTATTTATTTAAGAAAACTGCTTATATAATCTTTCTTTAAAACTTTATTCAATCATATTAAAGTCAGTTGCTACCTTGTTAATCATATGTAATCCGTAATCTCAAAAAAAAATCATGAATTTCGTGTAATGCAAAATATTTCGTTAAAACTGGATCAAATTTTGATTGTGAATTCTATCAAATCAGATATTTTTTCTATAAAAAACAAGTGTGAGCCAATAAATAGATAGAGCTTGTATTTTTCAGATAACGCAAGTTTTTTTCAAAACACAAAATTTGGGTCTCCCTGAACATAATTTTTTCTACTTTCGCAAGCCAAAAAAACGTATCTCAGAAATTCGACTTCCACTGTCTCTCTAAATTCAACCCAGTTTCAGCTGCCCTCTCACCGCTCTTACTCCTGTCTCCGTCATCAAAATTGCGCAACAATTCAATAGCAGCGTTCCCTGCAAAATGAAAATGGCAACAAGGTCCTCAAAGCCGGCCACTCGAGCAAGAAAACCTCATCGACTGTCTCCTCTACTTTTCGAAGTTGATGGGATTACTTATCGACATCCAATAGAAATTGATATTAGCATTTCTCTCGTCACCAGTCTCATTAAATATTCAGTGAAAGTCATCACATTTATTTGTAATATTTTTTTCTTATTTTCCCCTATCGTCCCCAAGAGCCCTTCTCCTCAAGCCAAAAATCAATCCAATTTCCGCCATCCAGACCACGGCACACCCACTCCACAGCAACGCTTGGAGTGCCCAGACAACTCGAAAGTCCTCGAATGACGCACCACTTGCCTTCATACCACTTCCCTGATTAAAGTCGACCCCTCCCACATAGCTCCTCCCCCTGTTCAAAAAGCCCTCGACTCCATGCTTATCAGCCCATGGGACAAAGTTACTCGCCGTTCCTGTCTCACTTTCCCCCTGTCCAAAATACTCGGTCAAATGACTCCGAATCAAACTAATCTTCCTCAGGCGATCCACCTTTTGAAAAATTCCCGCGTCGACGAGCCTGGGAAACATTGAGTGGAAATAAATTGAGTAAAAAATGCTATAGCAGTTCCACAGGTTGACGTGGGAGCCAATTAACTGACCCTCCTTATCACTGGACGGTCTGAGGACAACCCTGGCGCCAGCGCCGGTGATGGCGTATTCCATGTAGAGCTCGTCCTCG
>JAHZMY010003135.1:0-15490 GCA_027743915.1 Seira sanloemensis | reverse complement strand
CCACAGACCCACAGACCCACGGACCCACAGACAAACCAAAAACAGTAAGGACCTCCTGACGTCGGTCCTTAATTAATCTGCTTCAAAACTCTCACTACTTCAATCAATTAGTTTCTCATTCGAAGCACAAAAAATGCAACAGCCCCACTCAATGTCATTCCCACACTGGCCTAATTTTACTCGGGAGATTTCCACATCATCACACAATTTTCCATCCAAAAATAATGGAGACGAAGGTGAAATCAGAGGCAGAAGCCAAATGAGCCATGTTGCACGAGCCAAAGAGCATTCATCACTTCTTCCCATTTTTCCTTCACCTTTTCACGAATTTCACAGAGATTTCTCCATTTCAGCAGATTGCGAATTGCAACACACACACAAGAACGTGCCATTCATTGTTCATGGCCTTGGCTTAGTCTAGTGGAAAAATGGAAATTTCATTTCCGTCATCCAGTCAAAAAAAAGAGAATCAATGAATGAATGAATGAAAAAAATCCTTTCAACTTTCATTTCAGAGCCAACAGCCAGAGAGCCTTTTGGTTCCGCTTGATGAGCAGGAAAAGCCATAATTATCCAATCAAGGAGGTTTTTTTCTCTGCCTGTCAAAAGCAAACCTGGAAGTAGTGTGCAATGCTTCCAAATTTCTAATCTCTAATCTATGAAACTCGTTTCGTAATCAGGTTCATTATATCATCTTCAGCGTATGTATGTATGTATGTATGTACATAAACCAGTTGTGCAATTGTTAATTGGAAACGGAGCTGAGGAAACTCATATCTTCCAGGAGAAGGTTCCAGACTGGAAATGGCAAAAAAAGAAAGTATTCACAAATGGAAAGTCACAACTTTAAGAATTATGTAATTGTTTGAACTGATCCAGCAAACTGGTTAGCGTTGGGGTTTTCCCCAGTCACAGGTTTTTCCCCAGTGGGATGGGAAAAACGTTTTTCCCGGGAAATGTCCAAAACTGTCTAAAACTGTATAGTACACTGTATGTATTATATCGTTTGTCTCACAATGCTCCCAGCCATTGAGTTTTTCCCACTTTTTACATTGTGTATGTACGGCACTGGAGTTTTGGACGGTTTTCGGGAGCTTGGTTTTGGACGTCCAAAATGGTAAATACTTGTATTTTCCGGGAAATAAGAATATTAGTTTTTACCCAATTCCGACGCTAAAACTCGTACCTTGGGTAAACAACTGTGGTTGCAAAATATTTTACCGTGATTTGACTATGATCCTAAGCAATTTATGGTATTATGCAACAAAGACTAAAAAAATATGCACGATGTATCGTTTGATTTTCAAGAACGTGATATATGTACATGTACATATGTAACTGTGTATTTCTCTTAAATAAAAAAGACCATTTGGTATTTGCAAAACACATTTCTGGATCGAATCTGAATTTGTCGAGTCCTTCAGTGTATAGGGCCCTTTTTATGAGCCAATAGACTCAAGAAAATCCATTTCCAATTATATCGACTCCTTAAGCAATGTGCGCGATGATCTGCCAAAACTTCGACTGCAATCTCTAAATAAAACAGAAATCCATCAGAGCTCCGAAAATCGGTCCAAACCCCGGCCCCATCTGAGTAATTCGGATTTTTTCAGAAAAAAAAAACATTTTAAATCGATGTTTGAGGCTCGTTATTGCTTCAACTATGTTTTGAGGAATTTTGAGAAAACACAGGTTGGTTGTTCAAGTGTAAACTCGCTTAGACCCCAAAAGTATACTAAAATTGACTACTAGCGCCCAAAATATATGTGATACATAAGGATCTCAAAATGCAATGCCGGAAGCACCAATCTCGGTGTCAATTGTCGAAGCAATTATTTTCCCCAGTGACGCTACTACTAATCAACAAGTTATGCTTGTATTTACATCTGCGACAATCGCATCCTTCCGCTAAATATTGTGTTCAACTTTCTCCAGAATTTCCGGTTTTGGAAATAAAACCAGACTTTCTCTTGGCAGTGAGAAAAATCCTCTCATTTGCATATTGATACTTTAAACCGTGTTACTTTCACGAGCAATTTTTGTTTTTCTTTTTTTTTTATTGAATCAACGAAAATCTTCAAAAAAATATGATAAAATAACACGGAAATTTTTAAAAAGCACCGGAGAAAGTCAGAAAGGCCCACCAGCGCCATCTAGCTCCAACTTTCTCCGACTTTCTCCAACACCAACCGCTTTCTCTTTGTTTAGTGACACCTTCTCCCGCATAGATGTCTCCCGGGGCAATCCGAGAGAAAGCGAAGCAGCCCAAAATCTAAAAATTTTCTTCGCTTACCTTCATTGTCGCCAATGCCTGCCATCTCCACATCCTCTTGATCCTCCATCTCCTCCTCTGCATTCGCGTCATCCGCTCCTTGGCCGCCTCCGTTTTTCTCCCCACCGTAAAGATACATCTCCTCTTCCCCTCCGCCATTATACAACTCCTCGGCTTCCGCGGCTCCTCCCCTCTGCTGCTGGAGCTGCTGGAAACTGTAGCTCTTGGTGAAGGCGCTCGTTGGTCTCACCCCAGTGCTGGTGACATTGAGGAGTGTCTCCGACTCCGCCCTCGTGGTGCCATTGCCAGCCCCTCCTGCTCCTCCTCCAGTCCTCCTCACGGAGGCGGTGACCATTGAGGGATCATTACTAGTATTACTGCTGCTACCGCTACCGGAAATATTATTATAATTAGTGTCGTTCTCGGAGGTCGGCGTCCAGCCCCGACCCCGGCGATTCTGATTATTGTTGTTTGATTTGAGTTTTGGCGGGAACACCGAGTTCTTCGAGTTCGTCGACGTTTTGAGCATTAGCGGTGTCGGGTGGGCGTTCGAGTGGGCGTTCGAGTTCGAGGACTCGAGGACCTGAACGCAGTAAGCTCCTGGCATCTGGCTGATCAACAGAAGGCCCGCGCACAGGGCCAAGGCGACGACGAGGCGGACGCAAAAGTCCATCAGCTGCCGAGGGGGGAGGGATGTGAGCAAATTTCCGCGCGGTGGCCTAAAAGGGGCGGAGCTTGAGCTTGAGTGGGAGGAGTTGTGGTTGGGAGCATCACAGACTTGCTGAGGCGTCGACGCAACTGATGACGCCGATTTGGGGGAGGGCAGTTGCCCTTGTTTGAGGCGGGAGCGGTGCCGGCGGAGGCTTTCACTTCCGGTGAAAGTGAGCTCGGTTGAATTTGAGTTTGAGTTTGCCGAGGGTTTTGAAACAGGAATGGGGCGGGGTGAGACCGAGGCTGTCTCTGGGGGAGATGGAGGCACCATGCTTTGCTGTTGGAGGAGTTGGAGTGATGGGTTGACTGAGAAGAGGCAGTTCGAGGCTGGAAACGAGAGCTTGTGAGTTCCGGGAGTGCTGCCGTTGAGGTTGTAACGGCTTCTAATGGGAGCTGATGATGAGACAAAGTTGAGGCTGAGGAGGTGATGGTGAGGCTCGCCGATGTCGTCCATTTTCCCATGACCTGGAAGAAAAGAGGAAAAAAGACATGAAAAATTGCTTGGGAAAATTAGCACCTTCTTTATAGTTTCGGACATGGCGGTTATCTGTCTTTTTATCAAAGATGGACAATGCCAAAGTATTATTCAAATGGCGGTGTTCATTTCCAAAAACAACAAAAGAAATGTCGATATGATACATAGATACATAAAGTGTATGCATATGTAAATGTGTAAATATGCAAATTGGGATAATTAGTTAAACCATTTATACAACGTGACGCATTGTAGATGATGGAGACGCAGGTTGCAATGACGCAAAAAGGAAAGTAGGGATGGTGGTTGAG
Organism: Seira sanloemensis; assembly: GCA_027743915.1. Classification (NCBI taxonomy): domain Eukaryota; kingdom Metazoa; phylum Arthropoda; class Collembola; order Entomobryomorpha; family Entomobryidae; genus Seira; species Seira sanloemensis. The sequence continues at coordinate 11,721 of JAHZMY010003135.1, read as the reverse complement.
GCATACTGGCAAAAAAAAAACGTTTTTTGTCCATTTTTTAATTAGCTCCGGGGAAAAATGTTCCGCCGCAAATATCTTAGGTTGGTTTAGTAATTGACAATTGAGAATTATGTGAATTTATCTTGGATTATGCGAACTTGCGTTAGATGAATTACTTCATACGAATTTTCAGTATTTGAGAATTTTATTTTACGCTTTTACTGCATAGCGATTAAATGAGTTTTGCATACTTATTTACATGCGTAACTAATACATTGTGAAAGGAAATTAGGGGTCACCCATAAAGGACTTCACGCTAGAAAAACCGTTTTTGGACCCTCTCCCTCCCCCCAGTCACATTCCTATGCCCGGGTAGGATAAGACACGGAAAGAATTAAAGGATATTCGTCCCCAACTTCCTACGCCCTCCCCGAGCGTGACATCCTTTATGGATGACCCCTTATGCGCGTGCGTACTATGAGGCTATCATGCACAAAGCTTAAAATTTGTGTTGGTAGTATTTATGTAATTTTTCGGGAAAATGCTAAATAACAATCCAATAAATACCAACATATTAGAACCGTTTAAATCACGAACATTAATCCTTCAAGACCTATACTTAGTGTGGAATTGCATGATAACGTCTTAATCATCTAAGAGCACCAAACTCATTCAAAAAATTCAAATCAAATGCAGTTCTTCTTCCGATTCTCGATTATTTATTTTGCCACGAATAGTCCTACTGTATCAGAAAATGCACTAATTTCTTGGATTGTTTTTGAAATGATGTAAAACTCCCGTACGTGTTCCACTACTCCCGCAGTATTGCAAAATTATTTGTCTCATAATGCCCCATCCATCTAAATTCTCCCATCTTTGTACGGCTACGTTTTGAGTCCAAAATGGTTTTTACATGAGATTTTTCCGGTAATTACCACATTACGGGGGGTTCTTAGATGCATAGCTTAACTCGACGTGCAGAGTAATATTTTTTGTATTGGTCTACATGTCATGACATTTATATTTTGGTAATGTCTGTCCCATCTCTAGCCACAAGTAGTCCCACTGTATCAGAAAATACACAAATTTCCTAGATTTTTTTTGAAATGCTCTAAAACTGGCGTACGTGTTCCGCTACTCCCGCAGTATTATTTGTCTAAAATTATTTGTCTCACAATGCCCCAGCCATCGAGTTTCTCCTATCTTTTACTAATTGAGTCCAAAATGGTTTTGACAGGAGATTTTTCAGGTAATTACCACATTACGGGGGGTTCTTGGATGCATAGCTTAACTCGACGTGCAGAGTAATATTTTTTGTATTGGTCAAATTATAAAAAGTCACTAGATACCATGGCCTTTTACGTCTATGTTGTAACAATGTATTGATATTCATTTCCTGATAAACATATGTTGTATGTTGCGCTAAATTAAATATTCGCTGATTTGTATTTTATTGCCAATTTTGGTCCAATACATATTCTTTGACTAATTAAAATCACTTTCCCATTTTCCCTGTATTTTACCGTTTTTGACGCGATATTTAAACTTTTTAATCACATTTCTACCAGGCCAAAAACAAATATCGGCTTTTAAGTTGTCTACACAAGCAATTTTTTTTGTCATAGTCGTCAATAGTCAAAAATAAAACTTTTATGAAGCTCTTTCTCGGCAATCAAACCCAATAATATTTTTGCGACGAAATTGTCCAATTACTTATCTAGTTTTAACCAAAAATTACTAGCACCACGTTTATCTCAACTCAAATCAAAACAATATCTTACTCAATGTTCAACTCTAGAAGTTTTCATATTAAGATAAATTGACATTGACACTTTAACGAAGTCACTAGGTTTTTATGCTGGTTTTAACCACCCCAAATCTTTGCCACTTGCCAACCATCTCTCCAGACTTTCTCTTTGTATCCTTCCTTTCTCTTAACGTTGTCCCATGTTTTTCCAGAAAGAAAAAAAGTTTTTACCTGGGAAATGTCCAAAACTGTCCGAAACGTCTGTCGACAGTATTACATACTATAGTTTGTCTCACAATTCCCCAGCCATCGAGTTGTTCACAATTTCTTACGACATACATATACATACATACAGCAATGGGCTTAAGCCAGTTTTTTACAAGCAACCAGGTCTACCAAAAGTCCCACATTGTATTTACCTAAGATTCTACCGGTATTTCCCAATGTTCACTAATTCCCGATTCCAATACTACTACTACATAATTTTCCCTGAACTCAACAAATTTTGTCCTCGTTTGCTGAAAATCCTCGTGAATATTTATGAGCTTGGAGCATGTGTCACCTTCCCTTCCCCGTCGCTCTCCTTGTTTCTGATGACTCTGCTAAAAAAATACCCGAAGAATTTCTCTATTTCTCTATCGCATCGCAGAGACATCATCAAGCTCTTTATCGAAATGAATTAGGGTCTGTTCACACTTTCTCCCGTCATACTTCATTTTCTCTTTCTCTCTCTCTCTCTCTCTCCACGAAGAAAAAAGACACGACGAAAAAAAGTTTATTTCCTCTCTCATCTCTCGTTTCTTTCGCTCTTTACAACAAGTTTCTACTTCGCCGACAAATTTTCCAAGAACACGGGAAAAAGTTGTACTAGTCCACCAAAACAAGAATAATATATGTACGTAGCTGACAATACTATGATTCAGTGATGATTTTTGTTTGTCCGTTCGTCCATATCCGAGGTCGGCCAAAGTCTTGAAGGGAACGGAATATTGCAGAATAGCATTCCGGGAAAAATCCCGGGATCGCATTTTTTTCAAAGAAAGTACAAATTTACATACCCGCGCGCAAAAAAAAACTCAATGCCCATGCACATCGCTGAAAAAGCCTAGAGTCTTTAGGGCCTTAATTTCAGCCGGAATTAAAAAACTTGTGGATTTTTTTTCAAGTTTGACGACTTTGACGATTTCGCTGAAAAAATAAAAATGGTCTCGTCTTTTGACACACTTTTTAGTAATTTTGAGCTAATTTGGTGTGAAAAGCGAATAAATCAACACCAGCGCCAGTGTGAAGTAAATATAATAAGGGGAATTCCTAACTGAAATATGTCCTCAAGATGACGTGACAGCGAGACTGAACGCAAAACTACAGATATTTAACCTTGCCTTGTATTTTAACTAGAGTTACACTTTTCTTAAAAAATTAAATTCGATAAAATTTTGGGGAAAAAGTCATCTTTCATTCATACCTGTGGCTTTCAGACGAGTGCATTAATCAACAAATTCTCAGAAATTACGGGTCAGATGGTTTATTGCAAAACGATCTCAGTTCATTCGGATATTTCGGTGTTCGGAAAGATATTCCAAATTGGAGTTTGAGGCTCTATATATTTTCAACCTCAATCTTGGGAATTACAAGTCTACAGGTCTCATTGTCTCTGGATTTCGAATTGCGTATCGCACGAATTCAATTTTCGTCGATTTTTATTCAAATTTGCATTTTCCGTTATGAATTTTTTTTCAAAGAATATTTCAGCTAGAATGGGCTACCGCCTCATGGTATAAGCAGAGGGAAAATTTCTCCAGAGAAAATTGGACTTCTGGTGACGTCACAGTTTTTGACCCGTACAGGTTTTACCTTACCTTTACCTAACCAAATGCAAAAAATGGCATTTTGGTCTTATCTGATATTCCTCGTATAATTACACAAATACATACCATCTATGTATATATACATATGTACATCAAGTCAGCTACGTATGCATATTGCCCTTGGATATCGTAGTTTATTTCCATCGGTCTCTGCAAGGAATGCAGGACATCTGCTGCTGGGAAAGAATTCTTTCTCTGAGAGAATGAAGCGGGTGCAAGACGAGGACAACTTTATTTTGTGCGGGTGGCTCGTAAACTGTCTGCGGGGAAAGGATGGGAATTCGAGGAGGAAATGGTGTGTGTGTACTTTTTCCTTGCACCTCTCCCATTATATGGAATGTGGAAGAAAGTCCATGTAAACTCTATAGTGGATAGTGGATCAGTGGGGGTGACAGGGTGTCAGGCTCAAATTCAATTGAATGGATTGTAACCATAGAAACGCAAAGTCTGGAATGCCAATAAAGCCAGAGCCAAGAAAATCTTTCATTGCCAGGGTGTGTGAAAGGCCGATTTAACAAGAGATTGCCATGGAAAATAACGGTTGGGAAATAATGGGTAGGCAATAATGGGATTTCCTATATTTCTCACCCGCTCCAAATTTACGAAAAAATGGGAAATAACGGGAAATGTGGGAAATAATCCTTTTTCGCAGCGAAATTGCAAACGTAACAATTGGAAATAAATTAGAAAGCTAAAGTTAGCATTTTGCTGCCTATTTCTGGTGCTACAATACCATTTTGCGTTGTAAAATTAATCTGAGCGTTTCTTGACATGTGGCGGTAAAACACCGCGGGCATGTTTTGACCGTCATCATGGAACTCAACGCGCGGTAATCCATCGCGGACTCAATTTTTTACAAAAAGGAGTAGTTTAGACTCGAATTGCTTTTAATAATTGTTTAATGCGCCTATTTCCCACACAATTGGAATAATTTTATATATTTCAGGCTATTTTTAATTCAATTTTTGTTATTTCCCAAATTTCCCGTTATTTCCCATTATTTCCCAAAAATCCCATTATTTCCCGAGGCAGTGGGAACTCAAATTATGTATTTGCCACTGGAAATGACAATCTTTTAAAAAAACCCAAAGGATAGTTTCCTTGGGAAAAGGTTAAAAAATCCAAAGCTGTCCTTAACGGCCGCGTGATGAATATTTACTAGTCTCACCATGCCCCCAGCTATTGACTTCTTCCCAGTTTTTACATTGTGATTGTGAGTGTATGGCATTGGAGTTTAGGACGGTTTTCCGTGCAGCAAAGTTTTGGATGTCCTGAATGCCATTCACCTCTTAGATTTTACCGGTATTTACTGATTTCAGCCTTTCTCAGAGTCCAAGTCTAACTCGACGTAAGGCCGAAGAATTTCCGTATTCTTCGAGTTTCCCTCATCAACAGATTACAAATCTTCCTGCTTATCATCCGATATAACTTGGAACAGCAATTACCGGGTTTTACTGAAATTTACCGAGTTTTTAGTATTTCCCCGATTCCAAACCTGCTTAAATTATTAAGTTAATATTAATAATACGAAAAACTAAAAGGCGACTTTTGCTTAGTTGCCGGAATTTGCAGTGAAAAAAGGCCTTGGCATAACTTCCACAGTAGATTTTTCCTGGGGCTATTTAGCTCATTTTGTTCTTGACTCTGGACTACCGTTCGCGTCCCGTACCGATTCTAACGGGAAAGCCTTTATTTTAAAAACAGCTGATTTTAACATCCGGTGTGGATAAACCTTCCCTTGAAAAATTGGACTTAGGACCTCGACATTCTAACCAGTCCTGACTTCACATTTCACTTTTCACGTTTCAGTCGCTATTAACAATGACACCCTCGTATGTCTACAGTCATCTTTCGGCATTCCATATCTCCTTCAAATAATTTTTACTCTCTTCTTCCACACATACACTTGCACTCGCACACAAACATCCATACAGAGGCTCGAATATATTTAATAATGATGTAGTCGGTAAGTTCATGGAACAGTTAAAGTTTTTTCCTCTACTTCCTTCACAGACCTCTTACTCGAAGAGAGAGAGAGAGAGGCACTTGTAAGAATGATTTACGACTCATTATGGGCATTACGACGATACGCGGGGAGCTATATTCATTCCACCTACAATGCTTACATACCTCAATACTCTCCCTGGAAACGGAAGGTTGGTCGTTCGGTCCACCATAAATATTTTGAGGCTAGATTATTTTTGAAATTTTGTAATCGACCGTGAGCCGAAAAATTGGCTATGTGCTTGGTAGAGTGTCGTATGGAAAATATTAGCACGTGACGAAATTATATGTCGGGAAGGCGATCTGTAAAAATTTATTTCTGTATTTGAAACGGGGCGTTGCGAGAAATTATTTTGATTCAATCTTGAGGATTTACCGCTGGTTAGAAATTAATGCGGCATTTTTCGGTAATTGAGTTGCATTTTATGTTATGTAGTCATTTTCCCGCATGACACTAAATCCAAGCGTACAACCATTTTCCACACTTGGGCGAAAAATATCGAAAATCTCTAAACTGGGGCAATGTGAGACAAAAACGAACTCGGTAAAAGTAGTTTGGAGGTTAATGTTGTATTAATGCAAAGGAGTTATTTTTTGTTTTGATAATTTAAAAAAAATGCCGTTTCAACTCCGGGTGAATAACCCAACTTTAATGTTTTTCGGAGAAAATTCCCCACCTTTCCTTTCCAGGGACAGTAGAGACAACAAACTTATTGCATAAGTTCTCATACCGGAAGAACATATTCAAACTCCCTCCACTGCAAATTCGGCCCACAGACGAAGGCAAGGAAATGGATGGGATAGGGGATAGGGCTAGATTAAAGATGCAATTGGGATTAAAGACTGGCAAATTTATACGAGCTCGTTCAAACCTATATATTTTTGTAGTTTTATGGGGAAAAAGGACGGGTAAATTTGCAACGTACTCAAGTGCACTCTCTCTATAAGGCCACTCCATATAACGCGAATCTCTAACTTTGGCCAGGCTCTAGTACTGCCGCCCTTAGATTTTCCACGTGAAATTCCCTCTAAATAGTGCCACCTCTTTTTTAAGGCCACCTCTACTTTTGGCCACCATTTCCAATCCCCTTTTACATATACATATAAACACATTAAAAATTACCTCTGTATAAAGGCCATCTCATTGCGCGGGGCCAAAATAACTTGCAATTGATCACAATGAAAATAAATTTACAATTTTTGAGGGCTTTTCAAGCATAGGGCACGGAGCCAATAGCGTTCTGAGCGTTTAAATTACATTTGACAATTATTGATAATTACTGCACGAAAATTAGAAACAAATGCGAGAGAAAATCTGTTTTCCACCAGTGTTTCCAAACAGGTCTCTTCAAAAAGGCCCAAGTGGCATTATAGGGAGGTTCTCTCCTTACGGCCAACCTCCACATAAGGCCATATGGCTCGTTCCCCCTTGGGGTGGCCTTGCAGGGAGGTTGCAACCAACGTATGTGCATATGCAACATGAATAAGTGTAAACTAGACTTAATTGATTCCACCGTGCACCTTACACCAATGACGACGGGTAAAGGGGTGAGTGTCGTTAGCGAGTGGGAAAAAGTCTGGGTGGTTCTTGCCAGGAATAAAGGGTAGTTGGTAAAAATAGGCAAGTTGTCCTGTTGTCAGTTTATTCATCAATGGGGATGCATTCCGGGAAAATAAAAACCGGCAAATACCATCACGGACGTTTCAATAGCTAGCCTCTGGAAACTGCACAAAACTCCAAAAGACAAATGCGTAATGCGTAAAGTGCGCGTCAAGGTATGTATATATAATTCTGTAGGGACACGTACCTAATGTCAGTTTGGTTCGACGCCGCTAAAAGTTTTGTAAAAAATGTAGGCCCACCATCAAATTTTATTGGAATATTGTGACGTCACATAGAATATACATTGCATAGGAATTTTTTTCTCTCCTTTACTTAACATGGAGTGGTAGCAGACTTTTCACGCAATTTACAGCAAAATAACTCAGAATTGAAAATTATGCCTACGAATATAAAGTAATGTGACGATGTTTTTCTATCGACTGGTGCATTCAAAATTTTCAAAATCAAAGATTTTTGGAGCACGAAAAATGCGGAATTTTTTTTCAGGTGGTCAAACCTTGATGAAAATGGAATACTTACGACGTATAATTCGTAAAAGCACAAATTGGGATTTTATTTCACCTGTTTTCTAATTTTTCTGACAATTAGGCACCAAGCCAATGCTTAAAATGTTAAAATGATACCAAATTTGAAAATCCAACATGCAAATATAGTTGCAGGGTAGAACTTCAAGACGAACGATATTGGCTCGACTAGTGTAAGAATTGGATCGCGTTATTTGTTGGCATAATGTCGTCTAAATTTTTAATTCCGTATCTAGCCATAGAATCATTATATTTGACATGCAATATTCTGGCGCCAAGTTATTTATCGTGCATATTGATTATTTTGAGAACGAACATCCGTTCCTTCATCCTTTAACACCCGACTCGCTTAAGGTTCTGCGCAAAACCCCGTAAATCCAAGCAAGTTTTGCGATAGGCCAGCTACTTTAGGCAAACGGAGTCAGTATTTCTGTATCAAACTTACCATCCTTCGGAACTGAAAAGGGGGTTTCAAATCATCCTGGAAATATCTAAATTAACCCGGCATTCGATGCCACAAGCTGATGACTTAGAACCCGAACTAAGCAACTTAACAAAAATGTTTGGAAATTCTGCAAAAACGCATTGGGTCAATCTAATATTGCTTCTGCTAACACTAACACTAACCACCGCCAAATCCTCCGTCCTACCAACGCTGCTTCAACCACTCCTCAAACTCATTCAGCAGCAGTCGGACAGCTACATCTTATGGATTCATTCGAAGACATCCGTCTTGAAGCGGGAGCTCTCCGAAGTCAACTCGTTCGGAAATGTTCGAATGCTGCTGTTTTTTTCTGACGACGAGGGGATTCGGCTAAAGCCGTTTCTTGATTTCCATGCCACTCAGCCATACAACATCATCATCGGCTCCTCCCATGTCAACGAAAAATGGAACTCATTATTTCCGAACTGCATGTACCACCTGTACTCACCGCGAACCGTTTTAATTATTCTGCACTACAACGGTACAACCTTCCAGCCTTTCATGGGATTAGATAACTGGGTGCAAGCATATTTCCCCTCACTCAAGCTTATCGTGCACAACTTCAATCCTGATAAGACCTTGAGCTTTTTAGTACCTTGTGCAGGGTTCTGCCTCCAAACCAAACACATGAGCCACGAATGGAACCCAAAAACTATTGACGCGTTCCTAAAAAATCCTTCTCAAACTCACAGAGACTTGTTTCGTTCATCCAACGGAAGGCGAATCGACGCCCTTTTGGTTCCTCACCATGAGGATTACTACAATCCGTCAAACTATGGAAATGAGAGATACGCCTGTCTCCGCCTCCTATTTACGAAGGAGTTCCGGTACTGTGATAATCACATCATGGCGCTCCTCTACGTCTCACAAACTCACAACATCTCATTCCAGATTCTATCAAAATTTGCCAAATCTGAGATGGACCTATTCAAAGTTGCACCCTACAACCAATTTGTCCAAGGGTTCTTCGCCACCGTGGAGGACGACGAATTCAACCTGAGGTATTTTATGACATCCATCTACTTCTCGTTTAGCATGGAGGGTCACCTTTTTTATTACGAGAAGGGAAGGGAATCGTTCGACCTTGAAGTGAATGTTTGGACCGGGGCGTTCACGGGGGATGCCTGGACATTCCTCTTTGCAGCTATATTGGCCGTCGTTTTAGCGGCCGTTACACTCCTGCATTCCAGAGTTGCGGCGGGTAGGGTAGTCTCGGAGCTCATCAATACCTTCAGCACATTCGTGGGACAAGAAATAAGAATCCTGGCGGGCTTGAGGTACACCTACCTGGCTCTCGTCTTTTTGGGCATTTTTATTAGCAATTTATACTCCAACGCACTTACCAGCATTATCACGATCAACGTGCCTGAAACAGGATACGCGACAATTGGTGAGGCCCTAAGCGCTGGCAGACAAATAATTTGGTTTAAAGGCGGCCATCACGTCAACTTCACGCCGGAAGCGCTGTTTGCAAAGACTTTCTCAAGCAGAGGACTCAACATTTCCAATGCATTTAGTCTAGAAGAGCGTCTGGACACTTTTCCGTTAGCGGCGGAGCTCCTGAAGAAAGGAAATCTTATTACTATGTCGACTATCAAAAGAGCTATGGCAATCCCTTCCCTGAGGCTTTATTTGTATAACAGCACTAAGGATTCGGAACATCGAGGGCTTAAGGAAGTCGCAGAGTCGCTAGACAGCAGTCACGCCTACTGGTCAATTTACACGATTAATAGGGACTACTTAATGGAGACCATCGAAAGGTTTCATCAAGCTGGGCTGAGGGAAAAGCTTCTTGCGTGGGCAGATTACGCTTGGAATGGCCATCGACATTCGATTCTGATGGAGGAGGAACTGTCGCCAAAACCGGAGGCCCGGAACGATTCAGTGGATTTGCATAGGTTGCTTTCCCCAATTGCTATGATTGTGATATGCGCTTTGATTGCCTTGGTGGCTTTTCTGATTGAAATAGGATCACGCAATTATGAGTCTTACAAGGTCTGCTGCCTAAATCGATTGGCAGTAATACAAAAGCTTACCACAAGATTGTGTACGGCTACATGCAAGCCATGATAGGTTGGTTACCCACGAAGTAATCAAGTTCATAGCAGAATAGTCCAGAAACGTATTTTTTGGCTACGTGTTTTAAAATTACTTAAAAGTTAAATGGTTGCCACTCCTGGATTCTTTATTCCCTGACCAGGCCACAAATCTGACCTGCGGAAGCCTTCACGTTACGTCTTTGTCCTCAGCTGGGACTAGCTATGGGCAGCTCCCAGCCAATCACAACTGAGCACATGAAGGCTTCCGCACGTCAAATTTGTGGCCTGTCCTTGACCCTCGGCTATCAGCTAGCCATGTTAGCAGTGTTAGCAGCACTGCTCTGACCAGTTGTCGTTGGATACACGATATTCGGATACACGGATTTACGTGGCTAGCTGGTAGCCGAAGGTCAGAGAGTCGAGGACAAATGCAGGAGTGTCTTGTTGTTAGTTTGATTTTTCATAAACCCCAGCAACAACTTTAGCCCTCATACATTGTATAATAAGGTATCCTTACAAATGGATTGTCACAAATCGTCAGACCCCTTCCCTCGGTGCGTGATATAATTTCTGGATAGCCCTCTAAACATAAAGGGTCTAGGCAATGATGAAATCTTTTTTGAGCATTTGCGCAAACTCAAACAGGACATTGAGTCATACATGTGTACATACTTAGGAATATTTATGCCGCCAGACAATCGATAGGAAATCGTAGTGTTTTTAAGCATATTTTCCCTTTAAAGCATTTGATGTACAACAGGCGTTTAAAGCCCTATTGTCAAACATTCAAATTCAAGACTAATTGGATAAAATAATAAGTTCAGTAAAAACCAGATAAATCGATCTACCCACTGAAAAGCATGATTTATTTGGATTCCTCGGAAATTAAAAATTTAAACATTCGGAGACATTCCCATATACATCCTTAGCAACCCTTGGACTATTTAAGCCGGTGCTCATACTTCTGGCACGGATAGCGTTGGAATCGGGGAAAAACTAAAATTGGTATTTACCGGTAAATACTGGTATTTATCATTTTGGACGTGCAAAACCTAGCTGCCGAAAACCATCCAAAACTCCAGTGCCATATACGTATTGTAAAAAGTGGGAAAACTCAATGGCTGGGGGCATTGTGAGACAAATAATATATAATGCATGCCGTGTGGGTTTTGGACAGTTTTGGACAGCTTTGGACATTTCCCGGGAAAAACCTTTTTCCCATCCCACTGGGAAAAACTTGTGGGCGGGAAAAATCCTAACACTAGGTACGAAACAATCCGTTGTGCAAGTTAAAGGAAGGTCAATATTTTAAAGGCATACACAGTGATGGCCCAAGCTTTGGCCACCTGAAGAAAAAATCCGTTTTTTCGTGCTCCAGAAATTTTTGATTTTGAAAATTTTGAATGCACCAGTCGATAGAAAAACATCGTCACATTAATTTATATTCTTAGG
>JAHZMY010003134.1:0-19342 GCA_027743915.1 Seira sanloemensis | reverse complement strand
GCTTTTCCTAAGCATTTGATTTATTACGGTCCCTCAATCACTGCTGGATGTTTATCACTTTATACTCCCTGCATCCCTCGGATAACACCTCCACAACTTTCACCACTTCCTTTCTCTAGTTTGCCTTTGCGTTAACTCTTCATTTCGAATATTAAGTATGTATCTATCTAGCACAATCTTTGTTCTCTTCGGTATTTTACCCTTTCATTTTTTTGTGCTGTGAATTGAATAAAAACAGGTTCCTGGAACCATAAATACATAGGTATGTGCCTACGTCCTTAGTTCACCAGAAACATCTCAAGAGCCATAGCAGTAAGGGAAAGTATAGTCTCATATTTCCATTTTCAGTGTGTCCATGGTCCACAGTTGGATGTCATACACATTTAGGTAAACGTAGTTATACGGACGTCCAGCTTCCATAAAAATTCTAAGCTTGCCCTTCAGTAACGTTGTGAATGGGTCTTTGTTCTTTTTGGCCGAAAAAAGTATATCCAATTCCTCCCAAATGCAATACAATAAGTAAGCATTATTATTATGGCTTCGCTGTCAGCAGCATAGGAACTGTACGTGACCTACGTGCGTGAACGAGCATGTCGGTCACCATACACAAAAAATAAAAATTATTGCTGTCTTTTCTTCTACATACGCTTTCACTGGAAGGAGCGACATCAGCCCAAAAATAAAAATATATGGCTATAGTTAGTTTGCTAAATGTTGTTTCCTTCCTGTATACTCATTCATAGTCAGCAGGTTTCCTCCGTTTTTTATTTAGTCTGTGGAGCCCTTTAGAAATAAGCAACCCTTTCATTTTTTCATTGAAAGCCAAAAAAGGCCTGTTTACAAAATACATGCAATAAAGTTCTATAAAAAATTTGCACTCTCTTGTTGATACAGTGGGTTATGAACTCTTTTCTTAGCTGTTACCCCTATTTTTCACAAAAGGCATAAAAACGAAACCGTAATGAAAAAACTTCGTGATGTGATAACGGCGCCCCGTTTGTCGAAAGCCTTTTGTTTTCAATGGTATTCTAATTGCAAGTACGATGGCAATTTTGGAATGATTGGTTTCGGTTACAGTTCGAATAGATTGGAAAGCTAATATATGTATGCATTAAAGTATGAGCCATTTTCGATTAAGGAAAATCAGGAAAAAAATCAAGCATTACAAAAAATTGAGATATTATTTTTAAACTTTCTTTTAAGTAACAAAAATCATGTCACTCGTATTGCTTATTGATAAGCAGCGATCCTACACCAAGTCATATATAGGTATTAACTAGATTATTTCTCAAAGTACTTTCTCAATTTTCTCGTCATCAAGTTTTCAAGCTGTGCAGCGCTGTTGCGAGTCTTTTCAGCGAGCTGTTTCTCTCAAATGGGTCGACTATCAATCTTTTCAACCTCCCATTTAGCATACTTGCTCTGGATTTCCTGATCAAAGATTTTTGTGCAAAATAATATATTCTTTTCACGAAGTTGAATAGAGTCTCCTTTTCCGCAAAAAAAAGAGATGTCACCCAGCATTTTCCTAGAGGAAAGCTTCGTATGGCTTTATTTATACGCGGTGCCTGGTGAAAGGAACTTACGTAAGTTGGAGAAAGCCAATAAAAGCAGCCGAGTCGCATAAGCAGAAAAAATAGCATGAATGGAAGAATAATCGTTACAGACGACTTTATATGCCTACATCCTTTGGTATTTTATAGCTACATATATACTTGTACTCAAAGCCGGTAAAAAGAGATACAGTAAAGAAGCACGAGTGCTAGAGAATCTTTGTCCTTTATCTCCACATCAGTGGCTACATACATACACATGTGCATATGTACTTCTGTACTCTTTGAACAATGCAAAACTCAGTGTTTCACGTTAACAATTTTCTTTTGTGTGATTCGGAAAGTATGAAATAATATGCAGCTGGAAAGCAAAAAAGCGGAAGCGCATCATATGTAGATTAAATCACACAAAGTAAATGAATAGACCATTTGGTTTTATTCATGCCTGCCGCTTTTGACACATCAGCGCGTCTTTTTGGCGTTGCTTTCTTTCAAATCGACGCTTCGTCGGCGAAACATCATAGGATACTGCTTGCTACAATAAGTGTTTTTATTTATCTTTTCTACAAATCTGTTACCAACGCATAAGCGCTTAGATTGAACACTTTCCCTAATGTATACCATCTTGTTTCTGCAAAATACTTGCTTTTCAAAAAAAAGTTTAAATGTTTCAGCAAATTAACATGACTACTAAATTCATAATTTTTATTAGATTTTGATATTCACAATTTATGCAAAGAATTCCACGCTACGGAATTTTGCAAGACTTACTATGTAAGCATTCCATTGACCATATACATAGATTTAGCTATTGACCAGACCAGATGTAAAGGCTTGAAAATAGTGTGATATCTTGTAGATACTTTCAAACGTAATGCTCGGGTGTGTTTTGTCATACTGCCCTAGTATGCTGTGTTAGCAAATTAAAACGGCCTATCCTAGCAGCATCGCTAATGAATGTCCCTGGCTCAGAGAGTATGAAATTCCGATTTTAATCGCGAACGAAGCACAAATTAAAAAGCGGCTACTGATACTCGCCTTCCAATATTAAATTCTTTTGTGTATTCATCTCTCGAACAAAGTGTAACGCTTTCCAAAAACTCTGTGCTACACACCCGTCTCACTGCAACAGCAGTCCAAATCATTCCATTACAGTCAATGTGCAAAAATTTGTATTTTCCCGTGTCCACGCGGCAATACTTGTTACTAAAGTATCTCTGCTATTGATGCTTTTTCATAATGTCGTTAGTGTAACATGTACATATTTATTCTCAAAATCCATCACATTCATTGCATATTTTCTCTACATGCATTTGACTAGTCACGAGAGGAGTGGTGAAATGGATATTGACTTCAAACTCAGAGAAGTGCTCATGGCTCCTCCGTCGTTCATAAGCAACATTCGCATTTCGGCCCTTACTATTCCTTCCCAAAACTTGAAGATAAAGATTTTAATGATGACGATGATGATGTTAAAGAAACAACTTGAAATTCTTCCGTGCTTATCCTGTACTCAGAGTTTTGTTAAAAAAGTACTCGTAACAAAAATGAGTCTGCGAGAGGTTTTAGCATTCTTTTCCTTCCTCTACATTTACGTATTTATTGCACAACGGAGTACATATTTCGACAGTTAAAATTCACGAGAGTCGTATAAAGTGACTCTCGCGCAAATGTATCCATTCATGCTCTCTCTCTCTTTCTCCCTCATCTTAATTCCCCTCTACACATCTTAAATCTGAGGCGAATGTATGGTCGCTTAAGCTTTCATTCGCATTTAGCAAGTTTGTCTGAGAGCCAAACGTATCTCCCATCTCATGACGTACTACAATTCCTGCATTCTTTGCCTTTCTTCTGCCGATTGTAAGATGAGTTCCCTTATTTCCTAAAGGAGCCTTCGAAAAAATTTAGCAGCAACAGCAACTCTCGCACTGTGGTGGGCAGCAGCTCTTTAACAGTTTTTGTTGCATGTTCTCGATAGAGTGAGTAGAGCCGCAGCAGACGAGAGCACACAACAAGCCTTGTCTCTCCTCCGTTTTTATCGCATGTTATTCTCTTCTACTTCTTCTTGCAACTCATCCACCACCACCACCACCACTACCAGCGTTATATGGGCCAAGTTGGTTCAAGCTCCCTTTCAGTGCTGAGCCAGGTGGACTGCTGATATCAACGTCTCTCACTTTGCTCTGTCAAATTGAGACTCACGAAACGAAGAATTGTTTTCGGATTACATCATAGAGGCTCATGGTTTCATGGGACTCCGTCGCATGAGCATGCATGCCATGCGAGTTTAGTCAAGCTTACCTTACTGTCCTGTTGTGACGTGACTTGGCTACGTTTGCTTGTGTTTTCTTTGAGTGAAACAGAGAGTTATTTTTTAGTCTTCGTCATAGACAGTCTCAAGCTCGAGGCAACTGAGCAACATTCCCTAGTAAAAAAAGACGAAGAGGGATTTCCCCCAAGCATAAACACCAGTGAACGATGGACAGATAAGGGATGTGTAGTCAAATGAACAAAGCACGGATGGCCAGGGAAACGAAAGGATACCTGAGTCACCTGCCATTACAATATATGTATGTATTTTATTGTTACCGCATTTTATTCTAATCAGTTGCGTGCACGTACTGATATTACTGGTTCCAGTGTCTTGTGCATTCCATTTTCTGACAAAACTTTTTGGTGTGCTCTTTTCGGCAGGCAAAAGTACAAAAAATACTCGAAAAGTTATTGTTCAAGATATATAAAAAAAGTTTTAATGCTAAACTCACTTTCAAACTTTTAAGCTGATTTTACCGTGTGCTATACATAACAATAGTTATTAAATTTAAAGGTTGTGGAAGCGTTTCTCAAGCAGAGAAGACGAGGAGAGCAAGTGAAAACTTTGAAAAGAAAAATAAGAGTAGGTAATGTAAACGTGAATTGGATTGTTTCCTTTATACTCACTACATTGTATACCTATACTCTATCTTCCTCCCCTCATTACTTTTACATGCCGAGCAGAGAGTGTTAAAACAGATACCTACATTCCTCTTCTATATTCCATTGTTCAGTTTTTTGATTGTCAGCCTGAAGCAGAAAAAAAATCCTGCAAGTGCAAGTGTACTATAAAAACGAATCTTATACATATATCAACGTGTATTACCTGTACATTTCGTATTCACGTGTAGTCGATTTTAATTTGTGCTATTTGCTTCGCCAGTAAATACCTTTGAGTATAAAGCAACATTTGCATGATATTGTATGTACAAAACTATCTTAATCGGTGGATTTGAACTACATTTCCATCCTCTGAAAGTAAAACACAACTCTGCTGAATTTGGGATTAAATGCATTCATGAAATCATTAAAATTGTATTAGCTCATCTCAGCCGGGAGATAACTTTTTGCACTCTTTCAGCACAGCAGCCTCATCATATTCACGTTATCCGCAGTGAGTCGTTTTCCTTGTACCCCACTGACTCAGTTATGTGTAGTTGAAAATCCATGTTGTAATCAATCTTTGCAAGTGTCACCCTCCCCAAACCCCCAAAAACCTCCTCTAAATTTTTATCAAATGCGTATTTATCAAAGTTGCAAACTTTTATGCAAAATCTCTCTACAATTGCCGTGAAATAAACAAGCGGAAAAAAAGAGGAAGTGAGCAGTCTGCCCATAAGGCGCTTCTCGTCTGACGGTGAATAGAACACAAGGTCTGCTTGACATTGAACTTTATGTATGCATTGTGCTCTGGCATAGATACAGTCAAAAACAGCTTTAAACTTTATAACTTTGTTTCGCATTTTTTGGGTGGGATGTTCTACTTTTAATACCGTGTGAACAACACACTCTGAATACTTATTAACGCTGAAAAGAATGAGATTTTCTGGATAAACAAAAATAATTCGAGAGAAGAGAGCGCAGACAATACATCGGCCGAGTTGATTTTTTACTCCTACATCCACGTAATAGAGCAAGGTTGATCTACATGAAAACTGGAGACTTCCAGAAAAAAAGTTTTCCTATCGTAAGTGGGTTTTCTTTTTCCATACCTACATTATATATGCACCTACTTATGTAGGCAATACTCGAACGGAAACATTTTACTTCCAGAGACGAAATCGGCCAACTTGGGCTTTTTTGCGTTTCTATTTTTTGATATAAAAGCGTAATCTACCCACTTCATTGGGATAGTAAAAAGCAAGACATATCCCACAGTGGTTGTATATTATTGTTATCTTAGGATTAACGCAAAAGCAAACAAAAATTTGTTTGCTTTTACTTGTTTAATATAATCCTAATGTAGGAGCTCAGAGGAGAAACAAAAGCTAAGGAGAGAGAATTGTCGGAATAAAAGTTGCAATAAGAATCAAAAAAGTTATATAGTGCCGAATCCATGTATGTATGAATGAGTCCATGTATTATGGATAATGTTCATTTGTGAAACTTTGTTTAGATAGAGCTTATACATGAATATAGCAGCAGCTCACATGATTAAAGCAATAATTTTTGTACTTATTATAGTGAAACTGTGAAGTTACTTATGGACAAAAAAGTCTTTTTGTTTGGATTCAGACGGTAATAAAAAAAGTATGAAAGTAGCACATGCTATTATGTCTCCTTCCATTACCCCAACTACCTACATCGGAGGTAGTGCATAAATAGCAAAAGTAAACTTTGAAAAGAAAAAAACTATTTATTAAGAAACGTGGACATAAAAAGTGTTTCTCACTTCTTCGTACTTTTTTATGAAGAACACGAAGGTATTCCAATGATAAAATCCAATTCAACTTAAACTTAATTCAATCTAAACCTTGGATCTAATTTCATGTATAAAACTGTTGTATGAGTGGACTACGAAAAGAATAGTTTTGGATTTTTTACACAACTCCCTATTCATTCCTTTGGCTGAGTTGGCTGGAACAAGAAGAAAAAAAACCTTATTTCATGTAACTTTAGCTTCAGCTTCAAAACATAAAAGCAGCCACGTAATACAGGACAAACAAAATAGACATCTTTGCAGGTAAAAAGCAATCTTCATTCTTTGGCTTTTGAAGCAAAAGTTTTTTTTCGTTGTTGTAACGGATTGTAGGCTTCTCATCTCTTCGAGCATTGTTACTGTTTAGTGCAAGCCTTTCAAAGTATGTACAACAATCTTTTTTTCTTGAAGCTACATACATATCAGAAACGAAAAGTGTATTCGTGTGTGTAGTGTTGGCCAAACTAACATAAAAAATCGAGGAGTTAATGCACTTTAATATTTTTTGTTGTGTTTCGTGCGCCTTCTCAAGATCCAGTCCAGAGAGAGAGAGAGAGAGAGGAAAAAAGCATAAGGCAAAGTAAGTAATATAATCTCAAATGTTCAAATACAATTTCGTTAGTTTAAAAGAATCTTATTTCTCATTCACTTCATTGCACCCGCCTGTGGATATTGAATATTATCCGATGAGATGTGAAGGGTACGAAACAGGTATTTGAAAACTTGTGAGCATTGCCCACATTACGAGTTCAATAGCAGCGAGGGAGTAGAAACTTTTCCTTCATGTATGATTTTCGTTGGTAAATATTTTCAATTTAACGATAGCAATTCGCAGAACTCAACACGTATCGTGCTCAAAATAGGTCTATATTGTCCCTTTAAATGATGATTGGATGAGCCAGAAGGAAATTGGAATTAAATAGAGTGCATTTTATAGAATTCTAGTGAAAAAAAAAGTTTTCAGATATGTGAGTTCCTTATTACAAGCTCATTCTAAAAAAAAGTTTGTTTTCACAAGTTTGTTTCACGTACATACTTGCTTACTTTAGTGAAAATGCATTGAAACCAGGTATGAGGGCAAAAGGGTTCCATTTTTGCTTTTTCTGAGAAATACATTCACCTTCTTGAACCTTTACTCGTACTTTTTATGATTGCTGAATGAAGTATGAAAATACCTTTTTTGTGAATATATTGCATTCACAACTTTTTTCCTGTCGTGGTGCTCTCTATTTCGAATGGTGGTCCTAGTTTTAGTACCACAGGTAGTATCTCTCAATGGAAGAAAACTTTTGCTCTGGGATTGGGAAATGAACCGCACAAATTTTATACCTGTTAATATCCCCTTTTTCTTTCATTTCAATTCAGAAGAACAAATACCAAACAACCTGTTTTCCTTTTTATTGAAGAACGACAGGCTCAAACAAAAATGTTCGGAGTGCTTTTCGCCATGTATTAGAAGCAAGC
This sequence comes from Seira sanloemensis, assembly GCA_027743915.1. Taxonomy (NCBI): domain Eukaryota; kingdom Metazoa; phylum Arthropoda; class Collembola; order Entomobryomorpha; family Entomobryidae; genus Seira; species Seira sanloemensis. Next base: position 11,593 of record JAHZMY010003134.1, on the reverse strand, counting down.
AGTTTTTGCAACTATTCGAGATGCAGCAAAAGTTGCCTTTAAAAACTTTGACTTTGTCTTCCTACCAAAAGAATTTTTATACATAATGAGAGTCCTCTTGAAGCCCAATAGTTCAAAATATACAAAAACCTCATTATGGAAACTACATTTAAAAACGTCGCCAGAAACGTAACAATGGAAGTAATTGGTGGATGGGTACGAGCTTTAAAAATATGTTATGTACCTTTGAGGAACAGCAGCTCAAATTTGTGCACCGTCAACATTCATTATTTCTTTGCAATCAGGGAAATACAGGATTAGCACAATGTCTCTTTTCTAGCTCATTTACTGATTCTTTTCATTTTCAAGTATTGTCATGAAAATCATCAAGTGAAGCGGAAGTAACGAGTGCATAGGTCTAGCTGACGTGAACAGAAAGGAATTTGGTACAATACAAATAAATTCGTCGAAGAGACTCTGTCATCATAATGCATGCATGGCTAATAGGTATACTACATAAGTAGTAAATATGACATCAATAGCATAGTGAGCAAAAACACTGCATCGTGCAGGAAAAGAGTAAACATAAAGTATCAAAATTTATTGACATCACATTCTTTAGAGTCGTAAAAAGGTAGATAACAAAAAAGCCATTTGATAAATTCGAGATTGTGTAAAGTCAGTGAATCAGTGTAGAGCAAAGGCACGAATGAGTGCGTATAAAATCATCTAAATACTTTTGTCATCTTTTATTCATCGTCATAAAAGTGCTTCACGCACCTAAAGTAATCTTTTTTTCCAAAATGGAATGACAATGAGTAAAAAAAACTCTTGGTTTCCTCCATAATACACACAAATAATCCTGCAAAAATTAAAATGAATGACGCAGGCCGAGATGAGCAATGCTGGTGAAATATTTAACTTGTCAATCATGACAGACACTTCCATTTCTTTTCTGAAGGATCATAAACAATACAAGCTCTCTTATCTAAATTCACTTTTCATATTTCATTTTGAAATGGGTTACTACGTCTATCCACCACGAAAAAAAACACAATTATGGCTGAGCTCTTTAGTTTTCATTCGTTACGCCAAATAAAAAGTAAAAAGATCTGATCTAATAAAAATGTGGTTAGTTGGCTTTTGGATTATTCCTACTGCTCCGATTTAAATTGGCAAAATTATAAGTGTTTTGCGTGTGTGCTATGAAGAAGCTTCAGAGTGAGCAAAACATGCATGAATCATAAGAATCCATGCATTATGCGGAGAGGCAAGCAAGCATGTGGTTTTGATGCCAGACGCATCCCTCTACTGCATCATCTAAATTCGAACATCCTACATGCCTAACCGGCTTGCGAAGGTTGCCTTTATAAACTTGCCACACAATGCAATCATCAAAAGAATTTCGCTTTTATAAATTTTAGTTAATGCATTACGTATGCTCACGATGATGATAATTGCATGGCGTGTAGTTTAGTAGGAAAAGGTCACTGAGAATCACGTACGGAATGTGGGGAATACACAGCACATACTTACATTACATACACACAGGTAAAAAAAACGATTCAGAAACACACACATCGCAAATATGAATGTATTTCATGCCTATTGACTTTGCATGCTTCTGTGGGATGCTGACTCATTCTACTCAGTCGTAAAATTAGTTTTGCTCATGAGCCCATACACACATACATATGCTCATTATTGTGATTGGAGATAATATGTAATTTCATTAAATTGGAATTGGATTGGTAAAACTATCTCCACTACCCTGCATTGCACCAATGTGCTCAAGTAAATAATGCATATTAAGTATTAATAATAAATAAATGGGTTAAAGTTGATGCTCAGAGATTCTCATCCTGATGCTGCCGCTGCTGCTTGCTGCATCATCGCATCATTTCCTGATTTTTTTTTTGTAATTGTCTCTTCTCCTTTACGTGTGTGTGCAAGTGTTTGATGAACGTGCATCCATCATCTTCAATTGAGTTTGGGGAAGAGCTCATGAAATGAATGGACTGTGCGCAATGCGCGTCGCGGGCATGAGAAAACGTGCACTCATTAAATAATAAAAGTAATTTGGGTGGCTGATTTAGCTTGTGTTGTTCTGTGTAGACTTTTTTAGTTTTTAATTTATGCGTAATTAGAGTTGAATAGGATAGGATAGGAATGGAGTTGATGCTGCTTGTTGCGCGAGACTGCTAAAATAATAGTACGGAATATAACTGTAACGGTTATGCTCTCAATGCAAATTTATGGCTTTAAAAGAATAGTTTTTTTTTCAGTGCTTGCAAACACAGCATCCTAACATTAAGATAATATCGACTAATTGTTGACAATATGAGCGTTAATTGCCGTACGCTACTCACATACTGTTTGGGTAATTTTATGGCATTAGAGACATTTATTATTGTAATTTATGAGCACGTTTAAAGAGAAGGGATGAGCAAACTTTACGATTTGAATTCGGATATGGTTATTATTGCATCCTCAATAAAGTCAAATCGTGAAAAACCGTTGTAGCGTGTAAACACAATGGATGCATAAAATGTATAATGTCAATGCAAACTATTTAATCTTCCGGTTTGCACATATACATACAAATATCCCATCTCACTCATATTATTTACAGAGACATCTCAAAGTTGGCTTCTCTTGAAAGCAGATTATTATTTGTTCTTGATTTTTGATACGCACGCTGTCGCTAATATGACTGAAAGTTTGATTTAATTCCATTAATTTAGTGAAGCACATTGGGAAACTTGAGTAAGAATGTGCATTTCTCTCGTGACTATTAATTTTTCAGAATCATTAGACTTTGAAATACTTTTATTCGCTGTGGCGTTTATTGGAAACAAAGTTTCATACCTTTGGGATTTCGGCTTAGAAAGGAGATTCTAATTTATGTTGATAAACAATGTTACCAAAAGTTTGCTCAAAGAATTACTTGCATGTATTTATCTCTTACCTAAGTATACTGCGACCAAGCTTTTGATCTCATTTACTATACTACTGCAGTGATACTACGCTCATTTTTACTCTTTGCTTTTCCAACAATCATATTTGACAAGGCCTGTGAGCTCAGGTATTTATTCAATAAATGTTAAGAAGTCATGCAAACTTTGTCAATGTAATACAAACTTTGCATCCGCATCCTCCAGATCTCATCTTGTCCCGGCTTTTACCCGACTTGTGGAAAACTTGCGCTTCTTATGCAATCATGGATGATACATGGAGTCATGCAGAATGCATACAGGGCTATATTGTTATAAAGCTTATTTTGGGGAGCACCTTTATTCTGAGAATAGAGTCGTAATATATAATGGTTGACTGTCGACAGGATTTTCGCGTTTTCCTTTCTTATCAAGGATAAGTAAACAAGAATGCTTTGGCGGATGGTGATTGCATGGAATACGAGAAGTGCTGTGCAGCTTACTCTATGAATTTGTTTCCACTTGTTTTCTCCAAAATAACTACGTTAAGGAGCTTATAAAAACTTTTTTTGTTGAAAGTAAAGCCAAAAGCGTAAAGCTCATTCCGAATGCCGACAAGAAGTTTCGCTCCTTTCTGGAAATTGAAATTCCATCAGAAATTTCAATCTCTAAGTAAGCTCACAAGGGGAAACGACTTATTGTCTTGGAAGAAAGTTTGCTGCTCGTCGAAAAAAAACCGATGTCATCATCATGAGATGCTTTAGTCACGGTTGGGCTTGTCGTCATGAATGATTTGTCAGTTCACAAACTCACATACAATACAGCAAACCCTTTGAGCAGTTGACAATGTGCAAAGTTAGTTCATGCGTTTTCATGAGAAGAGGTTTTAGCTTAGCAAGCGTCATGGTGTGAACTACACTAAAACTGAGTCAATAGTAAAAGGCTTCCTCTCAAGATGATGATGTGTCTAAATTATTTAGGACTAGTGGAAGTGGTTTCAAACCATGAACCACACTGTAAAGCATGACTCCTCGCGCGCGTTGAAACAGCTTTAATTTTTTTGCATAATACATATATGCAAAATGCGTTGTTTTAAAGTTACCATTTCTCTGCTTTCTAAGAATCTACGTTGTATGTTATGACGGCAAGATCAAACGGTGATTAATCTTCGTTGCCATAAATGCTGAAACAGTTAAAAACCATTTTACATTAGCATTGAGCTCGGTCACTTTGGTGGGCAGAAATTTGGCAGAGCTTTAAATGACATTATATAATGCTCCATTAAAGTTTAATCCTTTATCAGTTGTTGACATTCGAGATAATGTACAAAATAGTTTAAAGAGAATAGAATGTAAGCCGATCAAAGACCCCGAACGAAACACTCCATAAAAGCTTAATCCAATGCTTACGTATCTATACATGTATGTATGTAAATATGTCCATGCTGTGCTGGAATAATTGTGCAAAGTGAATTAACGTAAAGTATTTATAGTTTGTCGCAACTTTGCAGACAAGGAATCCATTCAGATCCAATAAAATGTAATTTGTGCTTCTTCAATCTGTATATAAAAGAATCCCTGGCGAATGTGATGGATAATAGCTGCACCACAATTAATAGTGGATTTTATGTAAAAAAATGCATTCTTGTTGCAAATAAAAAAGGCCGTAAGAAACGCTCGGCCAAATTCCTTACTGCCTCCCATAAAAATGTTGTAGACTCACTTATCATCTTTTATTTGCCATTTTGAGCCGTGAAAAGCACACATACACAAGGTGCCACCATCGAATCGAATTCTCTTAGGCCTCGTTCGATTCCACTCTGCGAAACGGTTGCTATTTTTCATTCATTCTCATTTCACTTTTCTCGCCCTTATGTATGTATGTATGGCCCAATTGAAATGATGTTGCAAACAAAAGGCGACCAGCTATCTGCCTGCTGACTTTACCGTGCAAAGTATTCCGAGTCATGCAACTATGCTCTATAAAATTATCTTTGTCTTATATTATCAAACGCGAGGCTATATATAGATTTATGATTCATTCAATATTCCACTTTATGACAGTTTTTACATCAACCGAAATTTGTTACTTGTCACGTTACACTACTCCCTGTGAGCTCCAGCTTTTCCATCGAAGCAAGTTAAATATTGCAAGTACATAAAGCGTGATGGTATGATACAAACTGTATCATACGACGTCTGCTTAAGATCTTTGCTAGGACAAAATTTTCGCCAATATTCTATCAAAGAAATGATTCTCTTAAAAGCTTTCATGTCTGTGCAACGTTTCTAGTGCGATTTTTCTGATATATGAAAAAGTACCATTGATCATAAAAGCCGGTCAGAAGCTTGGAAGTTAATAATTCCCTTATGATACAAATGACACATGGACAGCTCACTTTCAGTGTACCTCTTCATTTTTAATAAGAGAACAAGACATACTTCTCTAAAAGTGTGATGTACAACTTCAACTCATTATTTCTTCATGAGTTCTGCTGCAGAACGTATAGTGTGTCAAACGTTGTGGGAGAGAGTGAGATGAAAAATCGCTTTAATACCAGTCTTTGTTTGCATTCATTTATGGACATGTCAAAATGTCAAGTGATAAAGAAGCGAAAAGTTTGGAAAACAAACAAAAAGTAAAATATTTTTAGGGGAAGTAAATAATATGCTATACTCGAAACAATACGACTCTGCGAGGAGAAGAACAAACTTTACCTCATTCACAGGAATATGTACATATGCCATTTCGCAACATTGCGACCATGTATCAAAAGTAAATTGTATGCGGTGCTTGAAATCTCACACTTCTTTGGCGCACTCTGTAAAAACAGCGTAAAGCTAACTTTCTTTTTATGGACTTTATTATAATAACTCGTGTATCCAAGTTTAGAAAATATTGCTCTTTTTTCTAGTCCATGCACAGGTTTGAAGATATAAGAGGTGAAGATGGTGTCATAAATTATCATAAAAATGTTCTCCTTCTTCCTCCTTTAGAAAAAAATCTGCATAGTAGGAGATAGCAAACAGTAAAATAATGATGCTGTCATCGGCATAAGGCAGTCGAGTTAATGTGTTTCTTTGCACCTTACTCGAAACCTCTTTTTTGTACGGATTTATTTCATGATATTTCTTCCATAATCAGACAAAATGTGAGGTTTCAAAAGATTTCATCTAAACGAAGCCTAAAGCATGTGTAGATAACTACGTGCATGGCGCATTATTTTTTCCGCATTAGCTTATCTTGTAAATTCTAATTTTGGTATCACAAAAAGATACTTTTTTGGATAATAAACAAATGTAGTCTTAACTTTTTTTTAGAAAAAGTTGGATAAAGAAAATGAACAAGAAAACACAGGTTTCACCGGCGACTTCCCATGTTATTTTGTTTTTCTGTAATCCGCCAAAAATCATACTCGCAAACATTAATATAATGTAACGTAACAAGATGCACATTTTAGATGCAGAATTTTTATATCGTGCTTTTATAACACGTTTCATACCGGCAGTTCCCTCTGCCAGTTGGCAAAGCTTGCCCTGAAATGAAACGAAATAAGTTTTTTCTCCTAATGTAATGGTGTGAAAAAGTTGGTTACAAAGACTCCGCCGTGCACAATGTGCAAATGCAGTATTCTTCAGCCGCGTAACCACAATGGAAACATAAACGTAATATAAAAGGAAAAGTGCTTTTATAAGGATCAGCACAACAACGCCCTCATTTTTTGAACCTCTCCGAATTATTTCTTCCCATTCGTGATGCTTCCACAATACATACTTTTTTCTGCTTCAGAGCATCGGGGATCACAAGTGATATGAAAAATGATATAAAAACATTTGGTAAGTTCCAGAGAAATAGAACAAGTCAAAATTGAAGGACGGATGCCTCGCAAACTGAGAAACGCAACTATTGCCCATTTCTTCTTTTTTTTCTGAGCAAAACGAAGAGAGTGAGAAAATGTCTTATCACAAAGCCATCATCTTTCCTCGCTTACGAGCGCTCTCTTAAAGTCAGTCACTTGATACTGCTCGATTTTCTTTGGCCTGTACTGCTTCTCTAAGAAAAACACGTAATTATAACGCTATACAGCAACATATATGTGGTTGTTAAAATGGTAAACGATGCGACGTAATGTAGATTTTTCACGCCAAAGTATTCCAACTGGTTCAAATGATGACCCTTTTAAACTGGTATAGGAATGATACATAGAAGTACCTAGCTTTGGAAATGAACAAATACCGCATTCAAAAAAAGCAGTGGGTTTGCCACTTATTGATGGGCTTTGGAAAGTTGTGAGATCAAATTTTTCTTGCAAATTCCTCCAGGAAAATATGGTTTCTCTAGAGTTTTTCACTACGAAATGTTCGTATGCATGTTTGTGCATGGCAATGAAAAATACATAGGTAGATGATTTGGAAGAAAAATGTCTGAAATGTGAAGAAGAAGGGAAAACATTTTGGCGTGGATCGTCCTTGCAATTTTTTTCAGACCGACTCGAGTCCTTTTTTGTTCATGGAGAAGGGTGAAAGTTGCTGCCGTCTATGAAACCTTGCTCTGCTCATATTCCGTTATTTCTCGGAGAAAGGAAAATGAAAAATAACTACAGGTTTACAAGAAAGCAAGACAATTTTTCATTGTTCCTTGAAATGGATGAATGAATAATCCAATGTAATATGGTGTAAGTCTCCACGAGGAGCGGAAAAAATTGCTTCTTCTGTAGCTTTCTATGTACATACATATATATACATACCTTGACATACCTGGGTACGTTTCCAACTCTTGTCTTTCACACCTAGTTTTGCCCTGAGCTTCATTTTTGAACTGCCTGTATGACTAAATCAGTCTTCGTCAGCCAGCTTAAAGATCTATGCGGGAAACGGCAGAAAGAGCATAGTCAGATTTTAGGTATATTAAAAAATTGCAGTATTTACACGCAGTCTTATTTAGATAATGGTGTTTCGAAATAGTGTTACTTTTCCCTTTCCCATATGAGCTTTTTTAGCTGGAGACTCGGAAATTGATGATATTTCACTGACGATGAGCATCTGCTGGATTAATACCTTTACGTGAAAGATGGAAAGTACTTTATGAACTACCCGAATAGACTCTGTTTAGTTTTTCAATAAATAAAAGAGTCCATTATATTAGAGAATTTGACTTCAGACAGATAATGGGTACATTTACGAGAAATGTAGGCGATTTTTCTTGTGAAATGCGAAGTCACTGTAATACATAGAGTACCCATTAGTGTCACGATTTCTAGCGGCACTTTGCAAGCCAGTTGCCTGCAACCACGTGGAAAAAAGCATATACATACAGCAGCCGCTGGAGTTCCATTAAGAATTTAAATACCTTTCGTGTCCAAGAGCATCAATATCTACCCTGTAGATAGAATACAAAGACATAAAAGCATCTTTATTAATTCAAAAGGATAGTAAGAACTTTTACATTTTTCTTGTTTTTCTACCCTTTCAAGTTAATCGATGATTTGATGATTCGGCGTCAGAGAAAAAGCACAAAATAAAAATGTTCACGGGTTCTAAAAAACATTGAAAGGGGCACAATTCATTTTCCTTCTCTTTGCTCAGTCATCCTCATCTTTTAGCCCGGAGTTGCTTGAGAAGAAATTACTGCAAGGCGAACTATTATTTCAGTAGGAAAAAAGAGTATTTTGAAACTCATACATTGAATCGCATGGGCATTTGAATAGCGCGTACTTTCCCAACGATGTCGAAAAAATGAATAATTTTGCTTGTTCTAGTCTATTTCCCACTTGAACGATTATGAAGGAGAGAGAGAGAGCCTGGAGAAATGCAATTTCGGTGGAAAATGTTAACATTCCTATTCCTTCATTTCGTTTCCATTTCTTTTTAGCGTAAGAAAAGAAAGAAATGTTCGAAATTGAACTTAGCACTTGGTTGATTATTGCAAGAAAAGTATATGTATACTCTTATATAACATAGCTCTGAAGCGGAATGTGTTTTTCAGGATATCGTCATTGTGAATGATAGAGACAGAAGAGTCAGGAATATCTTAAAATATTACAGCTCTGATACAGTAGTTTATAGTACAATGTGAATGTTAAGATGAAGTAGGCATATATTCTCCAGAGAATTAATATTTTTCTCCAATTTTCTGCTGTGTACTACTGTGTGCCACCAAAGGTATATTCATGCATAGACTTGGCTTAGAAATGTCTCTGGTTTTCAGTTATTCTCTCTCGCTATCTGCTCGGGTAGAGAGACTGAGGCATACATAATATGACGCAATTTTTTTCTTTCCACTCGCTCTTCTTCCAGAGGAAAAATGTTTATCAGTCATATCAACTATATCAACTTTGGGGAAATTGGGAAAATTCTGCCCAGCGATGCGTTTGAGTTGAGGGAGCTGTTATTACTGCAGCTACTCATGTTTGTTAGTAATGTATGACAGTACATATTAAGTATTCGTGTTACTTATTAAATTATAGTTTATTTCATATAACGGGGCATAAAAATTGATATAACACGCTGTAGTATGCAAGTCTCCTTTTGTCGGAGAGAAACCGTTAACGGGGAAAAAATTACATTAGGCATTTTCAAGAGATAAGAAATTTCTAGAAATGGAAATGGCGTCAATGAGTATATTTCTTTGGTTTCGGGGTATTTTATCAATACCGTGATGTCTCTTGAGACGATGATATGGAAAAATTGAAAATACCAAGTCGCCATGCGTAACAGTTAGAGTCAATAAACATGTAACAGTCACATAAAATATCTTTGTATGTATGTAGCTAGTAAGTACATACATTGTAGCATACCAAATGAAACCAAGACTTTGCATTTTGCATAAAATGAATTTTCTTCCCAAAAAGTTACAGTTGGTAACTCATCAAAATTTTAAATTCCAAGCAACTATTTCAAAATCCTGGATATCAAACCAACTCTGTTCCATTGACTGATTCATGCAGAATATTGGAGATCGGCAATAACGCTATTCTTGACTTACCTTTGAAGCCAACTCCTATTATCTTGCTGGGCTTTAAAAAAGTTCCTGTTAGTAGATACGTCACAGGTGTCTCAAAATTTTCTATATATAATCCTTTCCGATTTCGTTGTACAGAGATAGTACTTGGTAGTTTCCGTTACATGCTATCTTGACACCGAACAGCGGAATTTGTTTGCACTGGAATCTGCGTTATGCATCTAAAGGAAGTCAGTACCAGACAGATAGACAGACAGGCGCCTAGTATATATCAAACGTGAACACATTTACTGCACGTGATTGTCGTCTTCTCCAATAAAGTGATGCTCGAAAATACATAATACATGGGAAATATGCATAATAAACTTATTTAGACAGCTAACTTTCAATAAGACTTGTAGCGAGTCATTGCTCGTAAGAGTTATTGAGAACGTTGCCTTCATGAAGACTGACGTCTCCTAAAAAATTATTCCATCCAGAATGCTGCATTTCTGAAACTTCATTCATCGTCTTCCGTGTGTTGAGTTTTGTGGTGGCAAGGTAGCATGAAGCCTTAATATTTTCATTTTTCCTGACTTGAGTTTCTCAGTCAAGAAAATATTGCTCTCGGACGAAATGATACAGAAACATGTGTAGGCCATGTCTGTATTCCACTCTTTAGAAGGTATTTTGTTCACGGCAGATACCATTCAATTTTGTTCCTCGTTTACCGATTTCCTCAAACTTTCCCTATCTTTTTACAACCTGGAAGTTTTTTAGGCTTCAATCATGACAAATCCAAATTCAATCGTAAATCAATTCTGCTTTATGGAGAGGTGAAGGAAGGCAATACATACACATACAGTTTACGTGATCCGCTGGAATGTCACTGCGTTTTCATTTATAATATTTGAGCATTTCCTTTTCATTTCGGCTCTGGTAAAACTGTTGTGAACAAGCGTGATACTTGGAGATACCAACCATTGCACTGCTTACTTTCGTTCAATCAAATTTTTGGGCACGAGGAAATGCCATATTTTGCACATGGCTCTTGGTCCGTGCCTAGATAAAGTAGTTTTGATATATGATGCGTAAGCGTCTAATATGTATCTGTGTGCAGTGATAGAGCATGGCATATAAGGAAATGGAGTTATTTTTCCACCGTGAGATTGTATAATCCTTGGGCCCATGATTACGTTTTTTTGGAAGACTGACGCATTTTTTTAAAAACTCATGTGAAACAGACTTTGGTGGCTCCAAAGATAAAAGAAGCGTGCAAGAAAATTTGTGTAGGTAATCTTGGTCTCTCCTTCTTCACAGAAAAAACAACAAGCGTAGTCATAAATTCTTCAAAAGACAAAGTACATACTTACGTAGACATATTAAAAATATGCAGTTTATATATGTATTGTGCTTGAGTTTTGTAAAGATGCAGAGTAACGCATGCTATAAACAATGCATTATGTATGAATTCAAAATAAACTTGAAAAGGTAAAAATCCCTTCCCTCGTAATAAAAACTCATATTTGAAATCTCCAACAAAGCTCCGCTTTTAGTCTTAATGCGTCTTGTGAATGACAAGAATAAAAACCAAATGACCTTTAAAATGGGATTAGATTTAATGTACTGCTCCGTACGCTTCTGTGTCTCTTTCATCTGTCCATCTGATGAATCCCCAAAAGTGAATGTGAAAGACGAAGCGAATTTGTGCTGACTAGAAGGAAATGAATGGAATAATAAAT
>JAHZMY010003133.1:0-11203 GCA_027743915.1 Seira sanloemensis | reverse complement strand
TTATTGACGCGCTTGAGCCTTGCTGCATCGCCGCTGGATGTTCCCCTGTTGAAATAATTAAAAAATGCTCTTTAGTCCAATATGAAATATATTTTTGGCACGGACTTCCCCCTCGCCTTAAACGGCGAGGGCGATGTCACTTAATTTAATTCATTCAAATCTGTCCGTCTTTACGAGTCCACTCAAATCATCTTTGTAATGACGCGTCTGCTATTCATGTCATGCATTACTATTTATTTTATTGTTTTTAAAATAAAGCTCTTGTCTGCACACAGAGGCTTTCTCTTCCACTTTCTCTCATTCTCATTGCCTCTGGTTGGATGCCAGGTTCGTTATTCAAGTCTCATTTAAAATATGCAAATCTGCATTCCTCCCTCTCACACTGATGATCCATTATTTGCACATATTACGTACTTACACACTACCACCACCACCACTCACAGCCCGAATGGGTACTTCAAGTGAACCAGAAGAGAGAGAGGGAACAAATATATCATTAAAAATTCTTCTTCTCCAGGGATACTTTCTCCAGCAGCATTATCATTCCAGGGCTGTGCCCTAAACAGTCACTGGAAAAGTAGTTGGTCCATTCTTTTCTCTGAGAGCAAGAGAGAATGACATGCCGGCTTGAATATAATATCCCATTTTATTCATGCTTCGTCAGCATCTCGGACCAAAAAAATACCTTTAAGCTTGTATGGATTTTTTTCTCGTGGAAAGATGAATATATTGAAATAATAAAATGTACATAAAGTGGACATGCACATTGAAATAAAATACATGCTCTCCAAGCTGAACTCAACGAGAGGGTGATGTCAAACANATAAAATACATGCTCTCCAAGCTGAACTCGGAGAGGGTGATGTCAAACATAAAGTGAAAGTCCAGGGGACCGGTCCACCGGAACAAATACTGTGTGTCGGTATGAGTCAGGGCTCAACTCTCAACTCCCTTGTCTTTCCCTCTCTTCTCCCTTCTTTGCCAAAAATAGTAAATCAAGCTTTAACACGTCCTTCTCTGACTAATGGAAATAAGCAGTTATATTATGGCTTTGCAAGCAGAAAAATGTAGAAAAAAAAGCTTTCGCTTTTGATGTATTTTTTTTGCTCGTGTGTCACATCATGAATTTATGTAAGAGCGAGTGAAAGCAGCAGCAGCAATAGTTTCCATAAAATAGGCTTCAAATAGTCCCGGAAAACTTATAATTCGACATTGCTCTCGCTTTTCCCAATCCCAACAATTCTATGAGAAGAGTCGGTTTAAATAAAAACCCAAACCAATACAGTTTGGAGGGGTATGTATGATATTGCCTAATAAAAAATGCCTTTTTTCTGGTGAAGCCGTTCATTTCTCTCCGACCAAAAATGGGTTTTAAAAGGCTTTCCATTTATTCAAATCTTTGCTGCTTTGAATCAAACTGCCGCCGCTGCTGCTTCTGTTACTCTCCGCTTTCAAAAGGAGAAATCAAAATACAGAGATGGAAAAAATATATTCATCACTGTACTGCATTCATGTCGTCTATTTATTTACGCGGGTGACAAGTCCAACGAGTGAAAGCAATGTCAAGGATGAAATATAACAGTGAGCAATTTCATGAAAAAAACTAGAAAAAGTGCTTACTACAAAAACATTGCTTTCACTTTTCGGGTGAAAGTAAGAAAGAAAAGGTGAATGTCTTGTGCAGATAGTTTTTCCTCACAAATGGAAATGAGTCTTTGGCAATGCCGGTGGCGGCAGAATTTCTGAAGACAACCACAGGCAAAATATGTATGTACATAAAAACTATAAAACTTTGTGAAGGTAAAGAGCCTGCTTATAATCCTCTTGTATTCAATTTTCTTTCGCAAAACAAGATTCATGAGAAGAGTAGGCGATACATTCCTTCTGAATTCCCTGTGCTAAACTCTCGGATTAAAATTTTGCGTCTCAAGTTCAGTTCCACTGAATTCCTCTCTAAACCATGCTCCTCCATCCGGCAGCTCAAAAAAAAACTTTACCATTTTGCTAAACGCACTAGAAAATGCATGTTGGGGCGGAAGTGACGCTCCCAAAAGAAAAACAAACAGAGATGAAAGAATACAAAAAAACTTGTGCAAAAATACACATTTACACAATGCCATATAGATTAAGGCATTACACAGCACTCGTCATTCCTTTGCATTAGATGAACAACCTCACAGACATTTTTTCCCAGTGACTTGATCCCTTTAAAAAAGAGCTTGTAGGGTTTTCTCCGAAACTCATAAATATGCATATTACTACTCATCCCTGTTCAACAATGTAAGAGGGAGAGAGGGACAATAGGGAAGGGGAAAAGGATTATTTTAAACTGCTCCGACTTTAGCGGATGCTCCTCTGGTTTGGAGGAAAACGAGAAAAAAATACAGCACTTTAATACATGCCTATACTGCATCACAGCAGCTTCCGCCTTCCCGTCGACATCATGACAAACAGGAGGAAACAAGTGTGAGGGAGAAAGAAAGAGAAAGCGGGGAGAAAGTTTTCCCACTTTTGTCTGGGTGAAAGTTGAACGTACTTTTTCTACTTTTTTTACAATGTACTTTTTAAAACGCAGTGTGTTGCATATTTCAAAATGAACAAAGTGACTGCCTTTTAAAATATACATATACATTTGAAGCACTTTGAAAGGAAATGAGAATATGCTTTAAAGTGGGGAATTTTTAACGGGGAGAAAGCTCTTTTTAGGAAATGAATATAAAAAAGTACACATTTTTTGTCTAATGCGCTTCCTCATTTGTCAAGTCAAAGAATAACGATTTGATGTTACTTTTTCGTACACACGCTGTCACCAAAAGTGCATGGAAGATTGAGAGCGAAGAAAAACTTGCCTAAGTTTAAACAAGGGTATGTTTTTCTTTTTTCTGCAAACAGAAATGTCAATTTGAGTTGAGCTCCGCCGGGAGGTGTACTTAAAATGCTCTTTTATCTGTTCTACCATGAAAAGTGCAAAGCCAAAAAAGGACTTATACCATGTTAATGATTCAGGTGGCCTTTAGCCTTTGCTCTTCCATCAGGGTCGCTTTCCCTTCTGCTCAAAAGGTGAGCGAATCACGTAACCGTGATTGAAAGTTTCCCCTTTTGAAATTGTTAATGAGATGGAGAGCATCTCAATCTTTAATTTTAACTAAAATGTGTTTCGTTGTCAAAGTGTGTAGGTATAACTTCAAAAAGAGTCCACTTTTTGAGCGGTCGAAGGTTGAGTGAAAGTCAAACATTGAATACAAATATGGACAGAAAATGCTTTTATAACTGCTGTTATTATGCATAGATAGAATATTCTGGAAAAAAGTTAATTTATTTTGCTTACCGTTCAAAACGTGCAATAATACGAAAGCAGAGTCGAGATTACTCGGTGAGCAGGTGTAGTTCCCTGAAAATATTGATTGGCTTCAATTAGCATCACTTTAAAAGTAACAGCAACAAATTCATTGTAAATCCAAAATTTTGTATTATTAGACAAAGTAATTGTATTCTTTTTTTACCTGAGTCCCGCTTCTCTGCCGATTTGATCACGAGGATCCCGATTGTTGTATCTGAATTCACCTGCAAAACATGACAAAGACAAATGGCTCTATTAAATCTGAGAAATTACTTCACTTAAACCCAATAGTTTTTTCCTTCTTCGAAATGTCTTTCTGAAATCAAGCCCATTGAATTTCACTACAGTTTCATATTCCATCACTATATTTTTTTGATCAACCGAAATCCAGTACATTTGTGTCACGGTCAACTTTCTCCGGATAGTTAATCCCCCATAAATGAAATTATGACAATACACATGTGCGCAGTAAACCGCGACAAATTTCATGCAAAATTTCAAAATTAACCGTATGCTCTTCGTAAGCCCGTATAAAGTACAATGCCATTTGTGTTTTTGTTTTGCTCTTACTCTCGACGAGCTTATGCATAAGTTCATTTAATGGGAGAAAGCAGAGTGAAAGTCTCCCAGTGAATCAATGGCTTTGAACACAATTTTTCCTCTATAATCTCTGTCCCAGCTTCCGTAACATGATTCATTACATCATTGGAAGTATGAGACACAATAGCAGTCGCCAGCATCACCGCCATTCCCATCATCCGCATTTTCATCCTTTGTGTTTCACTTCTCATCCACCACACTTACGTTGTTATCGTCATCATGTAACAGTAACAGCGGCTGTTCTGTCTCTCCAAAATACGGCGAAATTATCATTATTATTATTATATGTGCATGTCAAGCGTAGGTGATTAACTTCCAACTCGAACATAGTTGCAGACGCGGAAGACTCCAGCAGGATATAATTTCGATCTTCACGCTACATGAAATGAAGCAGTCACTAGGATTGTCAATCCACTTCCGATCCAGACGTGATACGGATGAAGCTACACTCTCTCTCTCACAATATTCTATTAGCTCGCATTTTTCACACTCTTTCATCCAATATGAAATTATGCTTTTCAAAAATTTAGCTCATCTATCGGAGCTCGTAAATTTCTATTGAAGAGAAAGTCTCGCTTGAAAAAAATCAAATTCATTAAAACTTGCTTTCCTACAAAAGGAAGTCAGTCATCATCATCAACATCATCATAACATTACACGTAACTTTACAGACGCCATATAATTTCCATCTCTCGAAAAATGGAGTCATCAAGGTCGCCTGACAAATTTAATAGATGGATTGGTCTATGCTCAACCCCAGCCTGTATAAAACTGGCCTTTCACCATAAAAGAAATCGCTTTTAAATACGTCTGATAATGAAGTACAGTTTTAAAAAAATGTCAACTAAACCACTCAACAATTCATCCCGTCCAACTTTTGCAATTAACCCTGAAAAGCCGTAGCCGAGGACACTTTATTACAAGATTTCTTCATTCTTTTTCATTTACCACACAGAAAGTATATTTATCTACAGGAGAAAGCACAAAAAATATTTCGAATTCATGTAAAAAGAGTTGAGGTCGAGGTTTCCCACAAACAAGAAAGAAGGATTCGACCGTGGCCAGACATTTTTTTCGGGGTATAATGAATACTCTCATTCTTCTTCTTCCCTCCATCATATCATCATCGTTTGGAGAGAGGAAATGAATTTGGTGCCAAGAGAGATATGAAAAGCGTCACTAGTTGAGAAACACTCCAATATATCATCATACTCCAGATTTCAAGTTCTTCAGAGGGAAAGAAAAAACCTTGACTGATTCCAGCTTTCAACTTTTTTCTCATTGCGATATGCTGTACTATATGACCAGGATGTGTTTTTCTCCAGAGTTTTTTCTCTTTCTGGGCCTTTATTGAAAAAAGTCTGAGAAAAAAAGTTATATATTACTTATTGTTTTCACGGATTTTTTTGTGTCAAGTTGCTCCTTTCTCATATCAACTCTTGTTCGACTTCCTCTCCTTTTGTTCTTGTTTGTGTGTGTGACCTTACTTCATTTTCTCGTGGCTTGATGAAATTATTACTTTCTTACTGAAAAAACTTTTTTTCTCCTTCCTTCTATTGTAAAGCGATCCACTTGATACTCTTTCTCCATTATACCCATTAAATCTAGATTTCATATTTGTCCGAGAATGCGCTGCTGATGTGATGTGGTGCAGACTAGACAAACGACACACGGCTAGATGGATGAATGTAGGAAGTTGTGGAGGAAGAAAAAATTATGAAATTAGTGGAGAGAGAGAGAGAAAGAGAGTGAGGAGAAAGTGTGTGCTAGATTGAGAGAAAGGCTCGAGGGAATAAGCCAAGATTAGCTGGAGCGATCTTCTAATGGGAAAAAAGTATGAGAGAGTGTGCCACTGCCACCACCACATTCATCCTATTACCGTAACAGCTACTGCCTATTTCAGCCTTCGATTTATCGGTAAAGAGATTTCAGAGTTTTTTGGAGGGAAAGCAGAGCAGTTTGATGGCTTTCTCCAACAATAGCTAGAGATCTTTATATATATATATATCCTTTTGTTTGGATCCGTTTTTTGCTTGATTTTTTTCAGAAGGAAAACTTTGCAATAAATTGTGTAGCTTTTTTAGTCTAGACAATGGAAACGTGCCTGTGATGAGGATGTTATGATATTATGGAGAAAGCAGCAGAGAGAAAGTAAGAAAGGTTGCTGCTTTCCCCGAACTGGGAGTCATGATAGGACGATGATAAAGTAATTTATAAAATGGGATGATTTGCTAGATTGAAGGAGATAAAGAAGAGAGTTTCTCTTGAGCTACGGCCGTTTCCGGGAAGTTTTTTTGTGCTGGAGAAATACAAATTATTGGAAAGTTGGGAGTATGAAAGATTTGCAGGTTTGATTGTTTTCCGCTTTGTGTGATGGCTCACCTTCCATTTGGAAGATAAGGGGTTATGTAATAAATAAGAGAGAAAGTCAATCGCAACTATTTGGAAGTAGGCATTAAATTTAATTAAACGACAAGTTGATGATGCCTTGCGGGATTGAAGACAAATTTCCGGCTAATTCAATCGAACGTCATTGGCAAATCGACCCGAGCCATTTTTCAATGTCAATTGTTTGCCCTTCACCTTATCGCCTGACCCCAAGCTCTTTGCTGTGAAGCTATTTTGGGTCGGAGTATATCTCGAGAATGTGGAATTTCCCAATTTAGATTTTTCTTTCCCCAAAGCGCTTTAACTATTTATAAACTTTGTTTTGAGCCACTTTTAAGTGAAATTTTGCGTGTTCAGAATCACGAAAATTGCCAAAGCCCAATGAACTTGAATGAGATCTTTTGCACATTCTCATATAACTTTTCTTTAAAAATAGCCGAATTTTCAAAACAAGGAAACAAAATGATCGTAAATACACATAATACATATATACAGCACTGAAACTGGAAGGCAATTTCTTAAAGTTTGCTCGATCCTTGGCCTTTTCAAAGGGCTTTTATATAAATATTTTATTTAACTTGCGTTTCTAAATTCTCCATCCTATTTCTAAGCTTTCTGAAGTCAGTGTGTGCTGTGCGGGTAATAGTAATAAATTATACGTATCGACTGAAAGGGCAATTTACATAGCAGTTTCGTAGTTTATGACTATGAACTTTTAAAGTTTTGGGGGATTTATGTTGTACATATATTTTCAACCAATCGTCGTAAAATGATCAATACAATTTGGACTTCTTGGGAGTCCAGTTGGGTCTCAGCTTGTTTTTAAAAGTTGTACATAAAGTGGAACATGAGTAAAAATAAAGTGTCTTGAAAGTTGTACATGTATTTGGTTCAAAAGATTCACTCGACTGACGTCACTGAATTCAAATAATGCGGTGTCATGCATCAGGCAGTGCAAATAAACAAGGACATTTTGGGCATATTGAATTTTATCTAAATTACAAATTGTAACATTTACATTAATACTTTAGAGACAAATCAATTCTGCTCTAACTACACTCAATTATAACTTACACTTTACAACAAAAAGTTCCATTACTTACCAAAACTAGCCAATTACACAAAAGTCTCAATCTCAAGAGCAAATTTATCAAACTAATTCTAACTCCGCTAAAAAGCCTTTACATTTAGATAGCCTTATGAGCTTCAGAGTTTGGATAAGCTCCAGCATATTAATATCCGCAAACCCGTTCGACCTCTATTCTATTTTTGACTGCAAAACCAATTTATTTTTGAAATGGCTTCAAAAACGCCTACGATAAAAATTGACCCTTGCACGCGGAAATCCTAGTTCCCCACAAAAATGTTAACAATGGGCTAATAATAACATTACTTGGCATTGTAAAACGAAAAAACTCCAACTCTGTTTAAAAGTACATATTATTATGTACATGCGCGTGCCCACACACCATCATCCATTCCCTCCATTCTCACACTGTATCATCACTCACCACCACCACCATCTTCTATATAAAGAACATGCAAAACCGTAATCAAACAAATTGAATCTGCTTTCACTCTGCTGCTTTTTTGTAAGGAAAAAATATGCAAAACTTCCTTCTTTCTCCCGACTTTCAAAGAGATTGCATGCGTCTTCACTCTTCACCCCGTTTTTCTTACCTGAGAGAAAATGTGTGCTTTCATACTGCATTGTTATTGCTCACATATTATATATCCGGGCGCCTAATGCATGACATTTTATCTGTGTTACGTGACCATCATATTGATGAAAAATTTGAGTGTGTTCTTTACATCTAATGCATAGGCACACATACAGCTTTGGGAACTAATGCCCTTTTTAAAAAAATGGGTGAAAGTACGACACTTCTTCAAAAGGCAGGGGAAAGCTGGGGGTTCGTTTCAAATCTTTGAGAATGCTGATGTGATTTTAAATGCAAAAAGCAGAGAGGTAAATTCGCATGCTTAAGAGTCTTTTTAATTTCTTCACTTTCTCTTGACTTCGGGGCAATTTGAAGCAAAGGGATTTTTACATAAAAATTGAAATGTAAGTAAATATATGCACGAGGAGCAGATAAGTATTTTGTTAAAAGCTCGAGATAGCCTCCGGACATAAGTCAGCGAGAGTTTGGATGAAATGAGAAAATTTTAAAAGAATTTAACAAATTCCTTGCACTTTCACTTTACGCAAAAAAAACTATTTATTTTCCCCAGGTACGGAGTTCACATGGCCTACTTTCAATTTATACTTTCTTTGAAAATGAGCTTATGAAAATGACAGACGATGCTTATGGTATTTACCTTTTGCGCGTTACAAATATTTTAAAAGCAAACATTTTAGCTCATCAAAATTAGCCTACGTAGGTTTACTATTATGATATTTGCATAAAATTTGTTTTACGTCTTGGAATACAAAGTTCTCAGAAATGTTTTGTGACAGTTAAAACGCTCACAGGGAACCATTTACGTACTCCATTTAAATTAGGTACTCCAGAGTTGTATAAGCGAAGGACTAGTATTACCTAAGTTCAAAAGGTCTCGTTTTGCACAATACTTTGTACCGTTTTGCATAATCTAACGCCTTCTTCTTCAATCGTTATAGTTTTTACTCTTTCGTAACACATAATGTGCATTTTATTCACAATTAATTTATGGGCAGTCTTTCCCTCGTGAAAAAGCAAAGCACGTCAAATCTCACATTTCTTTGCCGTAGAGGCGCTCAAGGGCTCTCTCCAGAAAATCTAGCATCCCGGGCACAACCTTGAGTGATTCACATAATTTTCTATGGCACATCTCTCCCCGTTACCTTCTGCTACTCCCTGCATTTCTCCAGAGTCCTTCACAAAAGTTCTTCCTTTTTCTCCAGTCCGTACAGATAAATGTAGGTTCACGTGCATCCAACGTATGAAAACCGGGATGAAATTTTTGGCAACATGGCGTCGTCATCGCGGAGTATCATCTTGTTTTCCCCAGAATTGGAGAAAATACTTTATTTAATGGGATGCAAGATGAGGACGATGATGATAATGGCCTCCTCTTTCGAGCTTCCATTAGATAATGTTTTTGTGTCCGCGGTGAAAATGATGTATACCTAATTTCCTTCCTGTTTTTCCCACACTTTCTCCACGAACAAGGAACATGGAACGTAGCAAAAATAACTTTTTGTGTATTTGTTGTTGTAGGTATACATGTTTTCATTCCGTTTTGCTGTAACACTGGGAGAAAGAATGGGTTCTCTCCAGCTCACATTCCAATTTCATCCCGATGGCCTACATTCACAGTCTTTTTTTACTCGCTTTTGTCAGGATTAAAACCGCAGTCGGTGTAATAACATATTGCAACATGACGAGCGTACCTATGTTGGTTGGGCTTTTTCATAGAAAAAAGTGCATTCTGTCAAAAAATTGTACCGGTGTGATATAATCTTTTCCCCCAAACTCGATTCAATATTGAATTACAATACATTGCACTTTTGTTATAGAGACGCCGGCTGAGGCTGATCCACATCCACATATCCAGGTTTCGGAGAAAGCAGGTCGATCAGCACTCACTTGAGTTAAATGAAGAGAAACTTGTTCCAACGAAATGCGTGAGTTTTATTTTTCGTCAATTCCACCGAGAGAAAGTAAGAGAGAAAGCTATCTGAAATGTGGGTGAAAGCGAAGTGAAACAGGAAGCGGTAGTGGTCTGGCTCTTTTGTTACACATACATACATGGTGTTATTACGTGTCGAAAACGGGCTAGGATCAAGCCCGGAAATATATTGTTCTACCTGCGCCAGTTTACTACATCACATTTGCAACAGCAGACTTTTAATTTGAAAATAGTGTAATGGATTTGGTTTGGACGAAGAAGAGTAGGTTGTATGTATGTTTAGTGTGTTTACATTTTCAAAAGTGTGAGAGGAAAACACACTCGGTCGGAATAATGAAGAGGAAAAGAGATGCTTTCTCTCATTTGGGTTTTCCACCGAGAGAAAGTAAGAGAGAAAGCTATCTGAAATGTGGGTGAAAGCGAAGTGAAACAGGAAGCGGTAGTGGTCTGGCTCTTTTGTTACACATACACGGTGTTATTACGTGTCGAAAATGGGGTAGGATCAAGCCCGGAAATACATAGGTATATTGTTCTACCTGCGCCAGTTTACATCACATTTGCAACAGCAGACTTTTAATTTGAAAATAGTGTAATGGATTTGGTTTGGACGAAGAAGAGTAGGTATGTATGTATGCTTAGTGTGTTTACATTTTCAAAAGTGTGAGAGGAAAACACACTCGGTCGGAATAATGAAGAGGAAAAGAGATGCTTTCTCTCATTTGGGTACGCTTGAATTGTTTCAAGAGAAACAAGCTTTTTCCATTGGGGGAATGTGATGAGGAGGATGGCAAAGCTGAAAATGATTTCAGCGTGTTGTGGTGTAAAAAGGATGTTCGAGGCTGTGATTATACTTATGTTCCACCTATGCAATGCACACCCAAAAAGTTTCTGAAGGAAGTCCTTGAGAACTCCTCTGACTGTGAGCCAATGATGAATGATGGAAAGATGGAAATTGATCCAACTCATTTTCTGATGAAATGTTTTGTTATGCTAATGCCACCCAAAGAAAAAGTTCCTTTGAGGGGGAGAAAGTACAGGGAGAAAGGTGAAACGAGTAGCAAATTTATGGGCTTGATTTACTTTTGTGTAGTAATAATAATAAATTCGAGAAGGTGTAATGGTATCATGTTATTGATTTTTTTGGCCTGACTCACCCTTTCAACAGACTGATGTTTCCCATTGAGACTGACAACCCTGCCTCCATCGTGATACCAGAAGATGTAGGCAGGTTGCTCTAGACTCTGCGTGATGATACACTTGATT
>JAHZMY010003132.1:0-16676 GCA_027743915.1 Seira sanloemensis | reverse complement strand
AAGTCTGCAAATATTTTGTCAAGTTTTGTTGATTTGACGGATACAGAGAAATTCCAACATGCCTTGAAGGGAAATACCAGAGTATGATTGTTGTTGTCCGACTTTTTATAATTTTTCATATCAAGGATGTGTACTTATATTTTTAGTTTCTCTGTTTTCGTAGCTGGTCTGGATAGAAACGCCGACTAACCCTACCCTGAAGGTGGTAGATATCAAACGAATTGCGAAATTGGCTCATGATTTCTCAAAAGACATTATTATTGCCGTCGACAACACTTTCCTTACGTCATTCTTCCAAGTATACAAATTACAAAGTTGTACACATTGCATGAAATTAAAGTTCAAAGTCATGTAAGGCACTTGCGCAAAATCTAGAGACCTTTGGACTTTGGTGCTGACATCGTCGTTTACTCACTAACAAAGTTCATGAATGGGCATTCTGATGTGCTTATGGGAGCAGTAGTTACTTCTAGGGAGGATATAAAAGAGAAAATTGCTTTCTCACAAAAATGTATGAAAGTTTGAGCTGAATAATTTGTTCCATTTAAAAATAAACCCTTAAATAAAGTACTAACAATTATTACACATTAGCTTTAGGAGCTGTTCCGTCTCCGTTCGATTGTTACATGGTTTTGAGGAGCATCAGGACCCTTCACGTTCGAATGCCTTTACATATGAAAAATGCTCTGGCCGTAGCAAAGTTTCTCTCGAACCACCCAAAAGTTGCAAAAGTGAATCATCCAGGATTGTCATCACACCCGCAAAATGACTTGGCACTGAAACAATGTTCTGGTCATTCTGGACTTTTTGGGTTTTACATTAAACCGGGTGAAGGCTGTCCCACAAAATTTGTCCAGAACCTAGAAGTTTTCACTTTGGCCGAAAGTCTGGGAGGATTCGAGAGCTTGGTGGAGATTCCGTAAGGTTTTAACCTGACACACGATGCTATGAATGCTGAAGCTACTAAACATTTGATGACAATTTAATGACAATTATATTGTTTTTTTTATTCCTATACTCTCTCAGCTATTCAATGTCTCACGCAAGTGTCCCTGAAGAGATGCGTGAACAACTTGGCATCACCAACACTTTTATCCGAGTATCAGTCGGGCTAGAGTCCATCGATGACCTTATCAACGACCTTGACCAAGCATTGAATAATTGCTGATTTGGAGGCCTCTGTTCGTTAAACTGCAAAGATTCCACATTTTTCAGAAATTGAAAGCAGTTTAGATTGAAAATGTAATGTCAGGCATGGTATACCTTATTGTCAATAAAGGTGAGATTTCTCACCTCTTTTGATTTGCTACATGTTAATTTTTTATCAACTTGAAAAATCATTGCATAAACCAACAAACTTTTGCTCAAACTTTATAATAATTTCAAATGAAGCGTATTATACATACACAAATACGTATGTATCACCACCTGAATTTACATCAAGTGTTTCGGGTTTCATTTAGCATACAATTTAAACGTGCCTCTACAATAATCTGCGTATAGGGTATTAGTGAAAGCTCATCTGTGTAGAAATCACGGTAATTAGCAGAGTTTACGAATCGTTACACTTATTTAGGGGCGTTTGTTGCTTAAAGACATTTTGTATACCGTGAAACTACCACNGAGTTTACGAATCGTTACACTTATTTAGGGGCGTTTGTTGCTTAAAGACATTTTGTATGCTGTGAAACTACCACTAGCACTTTAGGTGCTTGTGGAGCTTATACACTGGGTCTAAAAATAATCCCCATGATTCTGGTAACATGAATTCCGCTCAAGTCGTGTGTGAATAATCTATTAAATCCATCTCGTTCTATGTACATTGTAGCTTGCCTTTTCTCTGCTGTATTTTCACCCAGTTCAATTCATCCTCGCAGTTCGAAGATGGGCTAGTTTTCCACCGTGAAACAGTAATTTGATCTTATTCTTTAGAACTTAATTTCCGTGAAAATGAAACTTTGTCACGCTTGCTGGTGATAATATGGGACTCTAATTAATACTTATATATTGAATAAAAAGTGTTAACGTCCACATCTGTGATGGCAATGCATTGATGCATACTAATCACGTTGATGAATTTTTGAGGTAACAACTACACACATATTCGTTTATTTTACGTGTCCACACATTTAGTCGGTGAGAGACTGCATGGTCTATCATTCATCACGCATTTTTAACTTTTTTGAATCATTAGTGGTAGATTCACGGCTACGTCATAAAAACTAAAGCAATTGTTTGTTCGCTACTAGTACTAGAGATTGAACTTGACGCGATAAATTATGCAAACAATTTGAGCAAATTAGATTACTAATGCCATTTCTTTAAAAATGCCTGCTTGTGAATTGCCCTTTCACATTGAAGAAAAATTTATGAGAAGACGGGATTTAGGGTACATAGATAGATGTTCAGCATTAGCATGCTCACTTGCTGTTTCTCCTTTGGAATGTAACGAGATTGTATGAGAAAATCTAATAAAATAAAATTGAAAATGGAATCGCTGCCAACCACCTCCATTCAAGTATAAGGTTAAGGTCATTAAGAATCATTGCTTGTATAAACCAATGCATTGTCTTTTCAAACTTTAGAAGCCAGATTAAGTGGAAGTTGGTATATCGACCGAAACTTTGATCTGTATCCTATTCTGTAAAAGTTTTACTCAAACATTTTTTGGAACGCCTTGGCTCCATATCCATCTACTGATGCCCCAGTAACCATTTCGTCTTCGAGACTGAAAGGAGCTTATCTTTCGGAAGTCAAAGCGGTACAACAAAGGTAGATACAATACATATATTATTTGGTATATCATTGATCACATTTTAATAACTTATTTAAAAGGTTTTTTTATATAAACCCCCCGTTAAAACGACTTAAAGTTCGTACAAAAACAATGGTTAACCCGACATTTTTCCTGTTTCATTAAAATTGATACAAACATTGCCCACATGGACAAAAAATTCGGATTGGGGCGAATTAAGACAAGAGTGAATGCTAGAAAAGTTCATTTATGTTTGTGCCAAGGTTTTAACGTATTGATACAAGCAAGCTTTTCTGTCATAATGGGTTAAGATAAATAAAATCAGGGGGCATTAAACTGCAAAAAAGTAAAATTCTCGTGGACCAACAATCAAAAAGTTACGGTTTGAAAGAACAATTTATGCCCAATCTTTTTCAAACAACTAACTGACACTATTCACTCATTAATTCGTGGAAAAACTTATTTACATAATTGGTGCATCATCATCGCAGCGTGCAAATAAGTATACAAATTCAACTCTTATCACATCCGATCCAATAAGATTTATAGATCTTTTTTTACACTTTCCAAAAAAATGGCTAGGCATACCTCACGCGGTTCCCCATCCCATCCATACCTTCCATATCTTGTTGACCAAAAAAACCGATTTCATTATGTACACTTAAAACCAAGCTAAAACTCGATAGTAGAGAAGAAGGGGATATTGAATATCCATAAAATCCATACAGGAGCCAAAAGCTTATTTATTTATAATATAGTGCAACCTTACTATATGGCCACCCCATGGGGAAAGATTTATGTGGCTAATGAAGAGGTTGGCCATACACAGAAAACCTCCTTATAATGCCACTTGGTCCTTTTAAGGAGGGTTGTTCGTAAACAGTGGTGGAAAACAGGTTTTCCCGGCATTTGTTTTCATTTTTGTACAATAAACAGATAGTCAAATGCAATTTGTACGTTCAAAACGCTATTTGCTCCATGTCCGATGCTTGAACAGCATTGGGGAATTGAAAATCTATTTTAATTGCGATCAATTGTAAATTAGTTTGGACCCACACAATCAGATGGCCTTATACAGAGGTAATTTTCAATGGGTTTATATGTACAAAGGGAATGGAAATGATGGTCTAAAGTAGAGGTGGCCTTTAAAAGTGGTGGCATTATAGAGAGAGAATTTTACATGGAAAATCAAAGGGTGGTAATAGAGCCTGGCCAAAGTTAGAGGTTGGCCTTATATGGGGTGGCCTTACAGAGAGAGTGCAATATAGCTTGGTTTACGTGTTTAGACATAAGATATGATGAAAGTGATATACCCAGCAGCATTCTCTGTTAACTTTACCTGCCTCGTTGACTGGCGAAATCACCCTATTCTCCTCTTTACATAACTCTATACATGAACAAATATATTACCTTCCAAATTCATTCATTCTTATATGGCTCATACGCATATACCTAACAAGTTTTATAAGAGTCAAGCGAGAGAGGACAACGAGGCACTCTCATCGCAAACCTTGTGACTGACAGACTTCAGACGGTTTCTTCCAGTTTATAGCTACGTAATTTCTCGCTCAACCTTTTTACTAACAACAGTATTTTTTGGTAAGTTACCGGTTATAATTTAGCGTAGAAAGTTATTAAACGTAAAATATTTTATAAGTTTCTTCCACACCGGCGATTTTCAGAATGCTCACGTTAAGTCCTATGTGGGTTTGGGCGCATGGTGCTTTTAATTCTTTTTTGTAATTTTTGCGATCGTGTTTTTTAAATTCACATTCAGCGATAGGAAAATGTAAATGAGGGGAGAGCATTGTAATGTGTAATTGTATTTAACACGAATTCAATCAATGTACTCTCTGCCCACCTGATTTTTTAGATTGGCATACCAGTCGCCGGCCGGCTGCTTAAAACAAACAAGCATATTAGCGAGGCAATTGTCAATCATTTCCTTTGTGTCTATATGGGACTAGTGAGAGGATAGTGAACTCTGAATTTTTGTTTTTTAATCATGTTGATCATTGATAGGTACATACAAAAACAATTATTACAAGATATTATCACCATTTTAGCAAAACTAATATTAAAGTTTGAGTGGCTAATTGGACATTGGTCCACGACTATAATGGCAAAACAGTTGAATGTTTTTTTTAAATATAGTGTAGTCAGAGAAGATATGCATTTTTTCAAATGTTATAAATTACAAATTAATTTTTATTTATCAGTTGTTTGCTTGCATTTCTTTCGTAGGTCTCAAGCAGGTTGAAAAGAAAATCCCGGAAAGTCTATCGAAATGGTAAGAATCATTTATTACTAGTCAATAGCTAATCAATATTTATTGTTGCATTACCATATAATAAATTAAGGTGTCTGTTTATCTACTTAATAGGCAGATTTGGAAAAGCTTCGCAGCTCAAAAATCCCCGATGTAAGTCTGTGCTCACTGCAAAGTATGACTATGACTATGTCAATGTCAATCTATTATGTATCAAGCTTGTGTCAACTCTTTGCAGATTGCACCCTGCTCTCTGGTGCTGTACTTTGACTGCAAAGATGAAACGATGAAGCAACGTCTTTTGGGTCGTGCAGCGAGTTCCGGACGAGCTGATGACAATGAGGAGACCATTGTTAAGAGGCTTGTGACCTTCCATCAATGTTCTGAACCTGTGATAGCAAAGTATAACAACAAAGTGGTGTGCATCTGTGCGGATACAGACCCCGACACAATTTTTGGTCAGTGTGTGGCCAGCGTGGAGAAGGTCCTTGAAACCTGCAAGTAATTTGCTACAAAAACACCTTTTGTTCTGTTCTGACAACAAAGAGCCTAAAACTTGAATACATAATTTGAATATCAACTCTATAAAGTTAAAAGTTATAAATGTACCTAAAATGGATGAATATTGACACTACATGTTGACACCTAAATCTCTATACTCAAATCAAAGACCTAATAATTAAATACCGAAAAGCTTCGTCCACAGTGTTATTCACGTCACGAATGTTAAAATTAAAAATTGTCCTCAACATGATGTTGAACAAGTTGAATACGTATTAGGCTGAATTTGGAGTTAGTTACAAAACTAGTAAAAATCATAGGGTCAGCAGAAGTAGGATAGAGAGCCAATTCAAAAAGAAAGCCATTATTATCTTGTAGTAAGCAGCATGTACTTAGAGTACACCATTTAGGGCAAATCATTATATAATTAATTAATTCGCCGTTGGTTAATTATTTGTTGCTTTTGTTTTATTTGGTTGTACCGTACGACTGAGAAAAAATGTTTAAATAAATTGTTTTGGAGTTATAATAATAATAAAAGTTGTTCGATGTGTAGACAGACAGTTCATTGGAAAGCTTGACATGCTCTTTACTTGTAATTAGTATTAAATCAAGTATTAGTTTAAAAACACCTTTTGCATATACGCACGTTTTCGCAAGTTTTTGCTTTTGCTATACAATAGATAGAAGAACCAGTTACAATTTTCCCAGGCTTTTTTCACCCTTTTGTAACTTTCATTAACTACCCAAACCCAATGTTCCTGTAGAGGCAGGGACAAGAGTTCACCACGCTAATTTTTATTTGTACATATCACACGAGTAAATCATGAATGAGACACATTCCTGTGGCAAAAAAGCCGGTGCATAAAATTATACCTACCTACTATTTCCCATTCTCTATATTTGACAGCAATAGTAATAAAAAGAACGGCTCTTCTTGATAAGCATTTCGAATTGAGTTATCTGAAACACCGTTTTACAGTTATTTTGAGTAATTTGACTTATCAAGCACAAATGTGCACAAATGCATATAAAGCAAGTTCAATTTTCAATCTACCTTTTACTTTTTCATATTTCTTCATGTCCATTTCCCGGAAAACTCACACAGAGAGATCTCCAATCAAAATTGGCAAGGTTCCTCATTACCCCCAAATTAATCTTTTCATACCCTTTGCATTTCTATGGGTAAAATAAAATCGTAGCTCTGCTTTGAATGTTTTTGTCGCAATTGTGCACCTTACATCATTACTACATTTTCACCTTTCAGGCGCTCAACTCAACGCCATTTATTCTCCACCTACATACCTACTCAACTCATATGCAATTAAATTTACTATTTTAGTAGTCCATTTGGGTGCATTAAAGCATGAATCATCCCGTCTGTCTGAATGTATCATTATTTCTTCCCTTTTCTCTCTCTCTCTTTTCGTTAATGTTTTAAAAAAATTCATGCATGAAAGTAGGTATTACATGCAAACCACAAGAAAAAAACTTTTTCTGTTCATATAAAGCTTGACAGGTCAGGTAGTGGTGATAGGTGCACAAAGAAATTCAAATTTCATGCATTCCATCCTTTCTAGGTAAAAAGCAGAGGATGTAAACAACCTCAGAAAAAATGTACATGTAGACTTCTCCTCGTCACTGGTGAGGAATGACTAGCTGTAAAAGAATTTATCGGGTACCTTCCATCTCCATCACATTTCCTTTTTAGTGTATATTAATATAAAGGGACAGATA
Organism: Seira sanloemensis; assembly: GCA_027743915.1. Taxonomy (NCBI): domain Eukaryota; kingdom Metazoa; phylum Arthropoda; class Collembola; order Entomobryomorpha; family Entomobryidae; genus Seira; species Seira sanloemensis. Next base: position 9,414 of record JAHZMY010003132.1, on the reverse strand, counting down.
AATTGTCTGAAGCGCTTTTGTAGCAAGAGCTGAAAAGCGCATTTTCTTCTTTCAAGCACAATGTCATACCAAAGATCGTGCAAAGGAAGCAGTAGTAATTTAAAAAGAAATACTCTGCATCTCTCAGCTCAAATTCACCAACAACCGATCCGATCCGCTGCATCGAAATCATCTTCAATCAGACCAAAAGATAATCATGATATCATCATTTGTTACACTGTAGACCATGCACATACATCATACATGCGTTGTTACCCAACAATGAATTGCATGCATACATTACTAGTAATTCATATGAGCACGAAGCCAACAAAAAAGTGTTGTTGTAGAAGTTCGTACATAATCGTACTTTTCGAATTATACGAGTCCCAATGCAATCCTCAAAAAAAAGTTGGTATCAACACCATGATCGTTCTCAAAACCATATACACTGTATTTCCCATCGTCTCATAAAGTGCAATAAAAAGAGTTTTTCCCCGTGCATTCAAAAGCTTTCATCTCACACAGAAAAAAATGATTCTTCAGTTTCATACAAAAAACATTATGGCAAAGCCAGAGCCAAAACGCGAGAGATGAGAAGTACACATGCACAAAGATAAGTACATTGCAAGAAGGAAAAAGCAGAAAACAAGGGTTTGTTCTCTCAACTTTATGAGCATTTAGGTGGTATACTTTACAATAAAAAGAACAACTTTAGAGCCTACAATAATAACAACTTATTTCTCAGAGCAAACATCGGACGAGTGAATTACAAAGGGAGTAGATGTATGTGAGTGTGTATGATTTTTTTCTCTCTGTCTTCGTATGAAAAAGCAGTGCAAAATGCAAAGATGAAGGAGAAAAAGCCTTCTTCACAGGCAATGAGAGGAGAAACTTTGAAATGATGGTCATCATCATCTTCGTCCTTCTCAAGAATAACAATACGAAGTCAGAGACTTTTTTCTATATGCTCTCTTAAGTTGAGCTGAATTCTCTAGAGTTTTGCTCCTAATGCCTACCCTCCTTCGACTTTGAAAAACATGTATTGCGGACTGGGAATATAATAATATAATGTAAGATGTGGATGAGATGAGTAGGTATATTGCACATTTACTTTGTATCGCGAAGCGGAGAAAAAATATCTTTTGACTATACATTTAATTCTCTCTCTCTCTCTCTCTTCTTGTGTAGTATATGTGTATCCTTTTCCCATCACATCACTCTCTTTTGATTCTTGATCATCCATCCGTCAGAAAAGTAAAGCAAAGACAAGTCTGCGAGCTGAGGGCTCCTTCTACGAATCGAGAGAGCAGCAGTCAACCCCAAGTCCCTGGTGTTGTGGTTGCCTTTTAATCATCACAATAATAACATAACATAAAAAAGGGGAAATTCCCTGTGCAAGTCAAGACAGAAAAGCCCGTATAATTGACTCAAAGAGAAAAATTTATTGATCCACACATTTCATTTCATTCCAGCTTGAAACATCCTCTCACTTGTGTGTCCTTCCATGATTGACATTTGATGAAAAGGTGAAGTATCGCGTTAATTTAAAGTCAAGTGAGTGTGTGAGGACTTGAACCTTCACATTTCTATAATAAAGTGCTCAAAATATTATGTGCAACTATTCCTTAAAGTAGGACGCAAAGCTCAACACCGAAACGAGTTGAATGAATGAATGACCAGAACAACTAGTTGCAGGTAAGATGGTAGAATCAGATTTTATCTTGCTAATTTAAAGTGAGCCACATCTTTTATTACACAGTTTGTAGCAATATATCACTGTAAACTTGCATACGAATCGCCATTTGTTTGGTTAGTGAAAAATAGAAAGATAAGTTATCTCATCCGCTGATTTTCCCTACTCGCTTCAATTTTTTTCCTCAATTTTTCAAAGTGCAGAGCCAAAATAAATGCACTCCAATTTTCCTGTCTGACGTGTTCTTATTTTGTGACTTTAAAAGTTTATCCGGACGATTGATAGATGATATATGTATGTAGGTATATTGATAAGAAATACTTTCCCCTTCGGATTAATCCAGTTATTGATTTGCATTGAGGACGTACATGGTGAAAGCATAGCAGACAGATTTTTAAAGAGGACTGACATTCATTTACTAAAATAGCTGCCGCAAACAGTTATTGTGAATTAACGATCAAGACGTAATAATAATAACACGATACACTATCAATTTACCTCAACACGTGTTACCAAAATAGCACTCCTTCGGCTTTTCTCTCCACATTATTCACGGCTCGTTGACCAAAAGTTCCGGTCGGACTGCTACAAACTACACCGATATCTTAGGGAAATAAACGTGTTTGTGGCATTACCTTTTTTCTTCGCGTAATCACTGAAGGAAAATAAGAACAGCGAGAGTGGAAAACAAAAGGCAACGAAAGTAAATTACATTTTGTTTTCGCACATATCATGAGTACTACTATTTGATTACTCATAAAGGGAGCATTGAGTCAATATGCTATTTGTTCTCCTAAAAGCATTCTAGGTCAGAAGTCAATTTTTCCCTAATTTGTTTTATTACCTGGAAATTCTTCTATTATAAACTAACTTTGACCATTGGCTTAAATATTTTTTTTTGTAAATTAGCTGCATATGAATTATGCATAAGCGTTAATGATTCTTTTCAAAGAGTCCGATCAATTCCTGTGTTCTGTGCGTTAAGCAATACAAGCAATCGACAGAAAGTTGACATGACTTTTTAATTTTTCAATTTTAGTAATGAGCTAGGGGTACAACAAAGTCTTCCGTAAGTGTGCAATAAAGTGAAAGCAATGAACTAGAAGCATGTTCTCCTGTATGAATGATCATGGGAGGTCAGCAGACTAAAGACCGTGGACCATCCACCACCACCAGACCTCAAGTTAGACGTCCAAACTACTTTGGCACTAACGTTTTTGCCGAACACCATGGTATACATAAAAGCTAATGCTCTCTCTGAATATTTGATGGAATCATAAAAGGGAGGTTTTAAATTTGTGGGTACCATGTTCTAAGCAGAAGCTCTTCTGGCTGGGAGACCACTGCCTGAGCCGCCAGAATGGCTAGATGCATTCCCAAAATGGACGTCAAAAGACAATCTACTTTCCGAAGGGGATGATTTATTTATTGCACTATACGATTTTCAGGTGAGTAGTGATTGTGGCGTCTCAATTGAAGCACTTTAGTTTTCATGTAGTATTACAACGCACAAGTGAGGAGAAAGCACAAGTTTCAGTTTTAAATGTTCTAACATACTTTTTGCCTATCGATGAAACAGGCCACAGGCGAAAATCAACTATCCCTCGGGAAAGGAGAGAAAGTCCGAGTTTTAAGTTATAACAGTAATGGAGAATGGTGTGAAGCTAGATCCTCGACGGGTCGTGTGGGATGGGTCCCCTCAAACTACATCTCACCCATCAATTCCCTTGAAAAGCATTCCTGGTGAGCATATGTACATATATTCTACGATCACGCGAGACGGTTGAAAAAACTCATAATCACTTGTAAGTAAATGATAAATTCATGTGCGCACCCGCAGGTACCATGGACGGATCTCCAGAAATGCCGCAGAGTACTTACTTAGTTCAGGTATAAATGGGTCGTTTTTAGTGCGTGAGTCAGAATCTAGCCCAGGCCAACGGTCTATTTCGTTGCGCCATGAGGGCCGGGTTTACCACTATCGAATTAGTCAGGATTCCGAGGGTAAAGTATACGTAACGGCTGAGTCAAGGTAAAATATTTTATAAAATCCACAATGATTTCCAAACTTCTCGGGTAAAATTTCAATTTCGATTGTCTGCTTATTCGCAGGTTTTCCAGTTTAGCAGAATTGGTTCACCACCATTCCATGCATGCGGATGGACTGATAACACAATTACTGTATCCCGCTCCGAAGTGCCAAAAGCCAACATTGTTTGCCATTTCGCCAGGTAAAGTGGCCTTGGCACGGGATTCCATCCGACAGAGCAATTGCATGAATTAAATTTGAAGGTTATTGTATGAATTTATTAGAACCAGACGAATGGGAGATTGACAGGAGGGATATAGCCATGCGTCACAAACTTGGAGGGGGACAGTATGGAGATGTGTATGAAGCGTTTTGGAAAAAGCGGGACGGCTCCGGTTTCACTGTAGCAGTGAAAACTCTAAAGGTAAAATTTTTACCCGGTCGCCAAAAGTTTTGCAGCGCGTGTAGCGTTTTGCAAAAGAGTACAGCGCCGTACTGTTTGACTTGTTGTAGGAAGATACCATGGCCCTTAAAGACTTTTTGGAGGAGGCAGCTATCATGAAGACCATGACGCATCCGAATCTTGTCCGTCTCATTGGCGTTTGCACCAGGGAACCTCCGTACTACATCATAACTGAGTTCATGGAAAACGGCAACTTGCTCGACTACTTGAGGAATTGTGACAAAAACATTGTAAACGAGCTTGTGCTGCTTCATTTCGCAACCCAAATTGCGTCAGCTATGAGTTACCTAGAGTCTAGGTACATTACATTGCCAATTTATAAATATAAAATCAATTGCACGTCGGCAAACATTTACTACTACTGTGAACTTTATTACAGGAACTTTATTCATCGAGATCTGGCAGCCAGAAATTGTTTGGTGGGAGAAAGTTTTGTGGTGAAAGTAGCCGACTTTGGACTAGCAAGACTGATGCGTGACGATACGTATACTGCTCATGCTGGAGCCAAGTTTCCAATTAAATGGACAGCGCCTGAAGGTCTTGCCTATAACAAGTTTTCCACAAAGGTATGCGATATTGTTAATTAAAAATCAAACACGACAAATATCAATTAAAACAAGAACATCTGCATTTTTTGCAACAGAGTGATGTGTGGGCCTATGGAATTTTACTTTGGGAAATTGCAACGTATGGAATGAGTCCATATCCTGGAATCGATCTCACTGAAGTGTACCATGCTCTTGAGAAAGGCCATAGGTAAAATGTTGACATAAACATGAACGTTGAGGTCGTTATTATGATGTGCTTTTACTTTTTGCGTATGTATACTTTTTATGAATTTTTTGTTTGTTGGATTTAACAATTGAGAATTACGTTGGGAGCATTAAAACTTTTTTTTGTATTTGTTAGGATGGAATGTCCTCCCGGATGCCCAGACATTATTTACGAAATTATGAAATCCTGTTGGAAATGGGATGCTTCCGACAGGCCGCATTTTTGGGAAATTCATGCCACTCTCGTTTCCCTCATGCAGCCCGTGCAATACTACGAAGATGATGATATGATCGATCCACCAATGATTCCATCATTTACCCATGTGGAGAGTGGAGGAATAATAGGTGCGAGATTAGTTATTCATGAAATGGCATTACGTGCGCTGTAGTATTTATTGTACTTAAGTTTTACGCAAAATTATTCACACAATTGCAGATTCCCAACAATCTTCCGTGTTTCTATCAACTTTCACCGGGAGTCAACAAGGAGCGATGAATCACGTTGGAGCTCCGATCATGCGACGTAATAAAAAGGGGAAGCAAGCTCCAGCCCCACCAAAGCGAACCAGCTCATTCCGTGACTCTCAATGTGACCTCGATCCAGACAGTCAGTCATACGGTTTAGAAGATTCTTCTGAAATTCACTTTATCAGGCGACGGGAAAATGCCTCTTTCGAGAAATTAGCCGATTTGACTGATGCTGATTACGCAGATTTGAGCGGGGCTGATGCTGACGAAGACTCGGAGGTGTCGGATACCGCCCAGTCTGTACCTGAAATGAAGACCACCAGGGACTTCCGGGACAGATCGTCAAGTCGGGGAAAAGGCACCAAATCCAGAACTTACCCCATGAAGGACCACTTAGGGATGAATAAACTCTCTCATAACCACTCGAAACCACAGGTTGTTGCGCTCGAGGAAGTCAACGTGAGGAAGGCTATAAATCGGTATGGCACCCTTCCCAAGGGAGCTCGAATAGGTGCGTACTTGGACTCAATGCGGCAGGATCCTCTCACTGGGGGTGGGGAGGCACCTGCAGACTTTGCCGGAGATGGGGAGGCCTTGGACAGTGCAATGTTGCGAAAGTCAAATATACAGCAACAAAAGGGCAGCGGCAAACCAATGAAACAGGTTTATACCAACCAAACCCATTTTGAGCGCTCTAATTTACAGGTCCATGCATTTTCCATGGGGTTCCTAAATTGTTATTCGCTATTGTTGCAGATAATGTCACCAGGCCGCGGTAAATCTGGTAAAACAGGTTCACCAAGGGCTCGTCACAAATCCCCCATCGACTCTGGTCTCGGAAAACCTTTAGTCAGTAATCTTCACATGTCATGCTTACAGAGCAGCAAGTCAACATCCAATAGTCCAATTTTAGAGGCCAATCCGCTACTGAGCACATCCGCCTCTTCGCTTAAAGAAGCCTTAGAATTAAAGCTCATATCGGAAATCAAAGAAAGCTCCAAATCAAAAAAGTCCATTCCCCAAGTTCCAAGTAATGGGATCTCTAAGTCTCAAGAGAAGGAAGTTGAAAATGAAGTGAGTCTTTCGAAAAGTTCAAGTTGTAATTCACTAGCATGCTTAAAGGTAAAGATTTTGTTCATTGCACTCTTTGCAGGGAAGGGAAAACATTTCTCCGGGTCTTTCCAACTCTTCCCGCACTCCAGCTCGTATCGGAAATATTTGAAAGTTTGAAGGTGAAAAACGTCAAGTTGGAGCAAAAGCGAGACAACGAGCCACTCGACCCGGATGACAGATCATTGACCAAAGCAGTTTCCCTCGAAGGAAGTCATCAGCCAAGTGAAAGTTTTGAAAACTTTAAATCCAGATTGCGCAAAGTCTCCAAATCCTTAGACGGGGCAAGCGAGGGTCCTTCGAGTTTGCCCATGGCTGAGTCGAAACAACAGCCTTCATCGGGATCAACAGCGCCCGAAACTGTGGACGAAAATGGTGAGCAAAATGGGAAAGAGAAGCGCTCCAGCACTGGCAGCATCACAAGTCTGAAGAAAATGTGGGAAGGGCAGCAACAACCGCCACGCGTAGACTCTAACAGTAAGCCGCAGCAGCAACCAAAGATTTCGACCAAAGAGATTACTGATGGACTGAGCTCAAGAAATAAGTCGTTGACGGACTCGGGAAAGGTGAAAGGAAATTCTCCTGACAAAGGTCCAGAAGAGCGGAAAAAGGATAATGAGAAGCCAAGTCAACAAGCCCTGAGGAAATCGACGGAGATAGAAGAGAAGCATTCTTCAAACTCAAAGACTGACGGGACAAAAGTGACAAGAGTGAAACGGGTTTGGCCACCAGTACCTTCCGCGGAAAATGACAAGCCGGCGATACCTTCGAAACCAATGACGGCTAAAAAGACCAATCCCATCTACGCTACACCTTCTCAACGGCAAGATTATTCTAGTCGAAGTGAGCCCATTTAGATTAAAACTTTGGTTAGGTTATATACATATTTATTTTTATTAAAATTATTTTCTTTCATGCATTGCAGTTTACGAGGAAGGAACTGGTGCATTGGTGGATCGCTCGGAAATGGTGAAAAAGTGGCTCGCATTGGACGCAATGATAACAACTTTGACTTGTTCAACGGGGAACCTCATTCCAATTCTGGAGGAAGCCAACATTCTACTTCTTTGGGGTCAGAAATATGCCGAGACTTTAAGTCCAGTGAGTAGGTTTCAAATGATGCAGGTGAACTCCAAACTTGAAGCGAACATTCAAGAAAAAAATCTTCACGAGCTCCAGAACATTCTACGAGATTTTGCTAATATTATACAAAGATAAAAGTCATTTTTTAATCTACAGATTTTTAGGTACTACATATAAATATAATATGATATGAAATATTTGTTGTTTGTATTTACTTCATATGTACGTCATTAATTTATATTGGTAATGTTATCATGTAAAACTCTTTTTACTATTCAAAACTTAAGCGTAAGGGAAATTAAACAATATTCCACGATCAAAAAATGTTTTTAAAGTTCTTTGTCACTGATGTACCGGATTTTAAAACTTTAATAATAAAAGCTATTGCTGATACCAACTTTGCAATACGTTTTCATGAAAAGCAGACCCACAACAACCAACAGCAGCAAATATTTCACTTATTTGAAACTTTGTCTTCACCGTCAGCATGAGATGTCACACCTATTGTCCATCATCATCATGTTTCAAAAGACATCCGAATCAGTGACATTAAAGTTACATTGTACAACCAACCAAAAGAGAAAATATCGAAACATTCATCTATGTATGTCCAAAAATATATAATTAGGTGCGTGAGTGGTGACAATTTTTGTATAGGCAAAAAATGTAAGTGACCCCGACGTGACTTGAACACGCAGCCTTCTGATCTGGAGTCAGACGCGCTACCAATTGCGCCACGGAGTCTTTGGTGGATGAAGAACTCAAGAAACTTGGAGTGCTCCGTAAGGTTTTAAGCAGGCAATTGAAGAGTTAATACTGAGTACGCACGCACGTACTCCTACATTTTTTGTACACACACGGAAAATCCAACTTTTTTTCAACTTGTGCCAACAACTACACCACACTTCGACTTTAAGCAGGCAATTGAAGAGTTAATACTGAGTACGCACGCACGTACTCCTACATTTTTTGTACACACACGGAAAATCCAACTTTTTTTCAACTTGTGCCAACAACTATAATACACCACACTTCGACTTTGCATGTGTACGGCATACAATGTTTTTCTTGGCCTTTTTTAATAATAATTCGAATTAAAGAGCAAGTAGAGATTTACTTTGTACAGTCTACTGTGCTACTTGGGGCGTCTGACGCTTTGCCAGGCTGGTTACAGCACTAACAAACAGAGAGCCGAGTTCAGGAAAACTTGCAAGCTCGCCCAATTCATCTATGATAGTATCAGAGTTATTGCAGAAGAAGGGGAGAAATGAGAATGTCTACCTTTTTACCTAGGTATATTACAATACGATCAAGGATGGACGTTCCCATCAATTCACCAACCACACAAAAACTAAAACCATTTTTAGATACACCTATGCGTGCTATGCATAAACCGAACCTAAACTAGATGTGAGAATTCTGCATCTTTGATAATCCGAGTATCTACAATTCTACAGGCGTGATTTTGATGAAATGGTTTGCAAATGTTACTTGAAAGTAAATTTAATGTCGCATCGAGCATGCATCCAGTATCCAGCTAAAATGAAATGTACACTGTCAGTACTGAATCTTAAAATACTCATACGATTGTAAAAGACATAATTAAAAAATCTTAATTATTTCCCTCGTTTGTGCGTTACATTTTCAGATTTTCATTTTTTTAAAAAAAATATTATGCTGCTGATAAACGATACTTAATCTCATCCGCTCCGGCCTACCCGTCACTGTCTCGATTCGATCCCAATGTGAGTCATCATCTCATCACTAAATTGTTTTCAGGTATCGCAGTTGGGGTAACGCGAGAGAATTTGGT
>JAHZMY010003130.1:0-10455 GCA_027743915.1 Seira sanloemensis | reverse complement strand
AAGCATTGTAATAAGGAGAGGTAAGGTTCTCGAGCTACCTAAAATTAGCTTTGGTAAAAAGTGAAAAATGCCGGCAAGTCTTAAAGGATGTGCAGGTTCTGTGAAGAGACGGTAATATACGTAGGAAAATTACAAGAAGTTTTGAAAATGTCTAAATTTGAAAATAATGTGATTCTTGTGCTGCTTTTTAGGATCGCTTAATAATCACACTTTTTAAATGGCCAGGGGAGTGACTGCTCCCATTTATGACTTTTTTGGAATAATTTTCTCAAGGGAAAAAATATGACAGCTGCACATGAGTACGTACATAGATACTGAATGAAAATCGGAGATTTATTACCGAAACACACACTTCTCTAAAACTTTCTTGTAATTAGTTAACTAGACTTTAAATGTAGGTATTGCCAATTTTTTCCGTATCCGAAAGCAAATTGCACACAAATGTTGAAAAACTGAATTAGGCCAGTTGTACAATTTTCATAGTGGTGAAATCTCCATTGCTTTGTCAATTTCGATTTACATCCCATAATGAAGACGTTCCACCTCCTCTGATGTCTCGCACAAGTCCAGAGTGTATTTAGCATCTATATGTTGTAATCTATAATCTGGATAAAAGTGGACAAAGCCAATCGAACCATGAAACATGAAACTGGTCCATGTGGAATATCAAATGAACCTCTCCAGCCTGCCATGTCGGGAGTCGGGAGCATGCAGCAGGTAGAAAGTAAGGTATTTATATTTAATGGACTTTCGTACTGATGCTCACAGATATGCGCATTTTTCTATACTCATTTTTCTAGAGCTTAACGCAAATTTTATAGGAAGCCATCGATGTAATTTACGAAAAAGTTTTTACCCCAAAATTTGAAAACGTAGAAATGTTATTTACGATTTCAATTACGAATACACGTGATTTATTCTCTTCACATGCAGCATATTCTTATTTCTCATTCCATTCACAAGCATTCCCAAATATTTGCTCTCCGACAAAAGCTCAAGATACGATATGAATTTACACCTGGAACTACGTATTTTTTGTACGCATTCATTCCTCTTTTGATTACGAGTCGAAGTTGAAGTAGAACCTCCACATCACCATCACATCAGATCACAGGTTCCCTTGTTCTATTCATTCCACTCTCTGAGAGAATATCACATCATCATCACTCTCCTCACTCACTCTACCTGACTTTCATTCATGCGTTTTCTCATTTCACAGCAACACATTCGCCGTCATCGTCACCATCCATCCACAGGTAGATATGCATGCATGTAACCATCAACTGAACGTCGACGACTGCTAAGAATATACCGAATTACATTATAGCTTCAAAGGTTTAGTTGATCATTAGGGGAGAACCGGAGCAAAAGAAGATAGATCATCAGACTTACAGAAGCTTGTTGTAAATATCTACCTATAACTTACCACATTCCCCATTACTTGACGTCTTCGTACATCGAAGAAGCCTATCTGCCACTACACGGCTACAGCCCATCTAAACGCGTACCATTTGCTTTGTTCTCATTCTCCGCTTTTCCATTAAAAAATTCTCCTTTTTAAAATTTTTTACATGACTTTCTGTGTTATATAAAAGTATGAGACTTTTTCTGGGAGCTTGTCTTAATTCTGACTCTGACTGACATTTTTTTACATTGACAACACACGAAAGCGAAAAATACGAGATGATGAAGCGGAGACTCTGTGGCAATGATGAAGTTTATTTTTTACAGGTATACATACATACATTTGTGTGCCATATGAAAAAAAGGACAAAATCATCATCCTCTGCACTCACAGGTTTTCAAGAAATTGTCTAAAGACTTTTAGTCTGAAAGCTATTTTTCTCGCTCGTTTGAAGGAATGTGAAGTTGAGAGAAGGACTGAACGTGAGATCACACTTTTTCCACAGATATTATTAGTTATTCAAGAATGAGATGAGAGTTTTGCTTTGTTGTAACAGGCAGCAGCAGAAAGTACCATTCCCTTCTTGATACTGATACTGATGCCGATGCCTCTGCTTCGCAAAAATTGTGACTGAAAGCGTATAAAAATGAGGAAAAAATATTGTTATAGCTTTAAAAAAAATACGGATTGATGGCATTGGTTTTTATGCGCCTACTTTGTGACTTTGGTGGTGGTGGTGGTGGATGGTGGATTATCGAGTTTGCTTTTTGGTCAGGTTGTGAGTTGTGAAGGGACATTTAGATTTTTTTAGATAGGCGAATATCTGCTAAAAATATCAAAGGAGCAAAAATGTATCTAAATATATATATCAGGTCTAATGATTTGATTCGGCAAATTAGGTACAGATTATTTCTCAGAATTTATAGCCACTCTTTGGGCTTTAACAATAGCTGAAAATCATCATAAAACTCGTTTTTTCACCGACGTCAATATGAAAAGAAGAGATTGAGATGGATCAAGAAATGTGAGAGATTGTAACCTGTCCGTGTAAAATTGTCTTTAGTAATGTCAATCTATTGATATGCCAATGTTCCGCCATAAATTATAATAAGAAGGAATGAGCTGGGTAAATTCCTTGCGGGAGAGTCGATGCACTTTTGAGTGCAAATTGACACAATTTATTTGCAAAAAATTAGAATCCGATTAAACTACAAAAGTAAAGAAAAGGCTGAACACTGAATAAACTTTAGTAGTTTCTTTTGCTTAAAATGCCTACAGCCGTCCAAAGTGCCATGAATTCCAATGCATAATTACAGGATTATCTCTTAATATTCAAAGAGACTGCCGGCTCGATTCAATGATTCAATACATAGATATTTAATTTTCCTTTTGTCTTCTTCTCATCATCGGCTTAAGTTTTTTTTGTCTTTTTGTCAACCGTAATTTTCATTTACATATAGTGTATCAAGGCCTTTGTCGATTTGAAATCAGTTCTAGTTAAAAATTGACGATAGACATCAAATCCTTTGTTTAATGCTGTTTGATGAAAGCCGACCTCTTTCATGAGGACGAAGAAGCGTGTGACTCGGTCTTTATATCTGATATCTGATCAATGTTCAGGTATAAAACTCTCCAATCTTCAATATACGTATACGTGGAATTTAATAATGATTGATACCCGTTGCAGTACCTCATAAATTATGCGACGAGTTTGAATGCATTCATTAGTGTCATATCATCATCATCTTCATCAGTATGCAGGCAAAAATTGGCTTAGTTACAGGACTACTTTTGGACGATGCTCCTTTTTATTCAAAGCGCCGTTCGGATGCGTACGTCATTGTTGTCTTCAGCAGCCTTGATATCACCCTTGCCAAAAAGAAACTTTCTCCAAATCGAAATTGACTGAAATGATTACATGTACATATGTATCTTAGCCTTGCCTTACTTGTAAAATCAGAAATCGGTAACGGTGTCAGTAAGTGTAATCTGATGAAATTCTCAATTTATAGGCCAGGTCAATGGTGTGAAGGCCAATATCTTCCTCAGAGAAGCTCAACTATAACGGTAAATACAGCTTTGCCCAAAACATCTTTTATGCATGAGCGAAACAAAAAAGTAAAAGTGAAATTCAAGAACTGCTGTATGCGAAACAAAAAAGTGGCGACCGGCGACCCAATTACACGATTGCGACAGAGACTCCATGAAGATGAGTAGTTTTCCCCGTAAAACATAAATATTTGTGAGATGTCAATTGAGTCGCTTTCAAAAGGCCGTCGTCGTGCCTGCTTTCATCATCCCCATAAATTTTTGCCAATGAGCTGTGTCATAATTCCCATTCAGGAACTTTCTTTTTACACCATCAGGGATAATAATAGTCGTTCCAAGAAAGGTCATAAATAATATTATTTTTCCTGTGTCCCAAAAGAACATAACTTTCCTGTTTTGGCACTTTCTGCGCCTTTTGTGCATTTTCAAGCAATAAAAAATGGTCCATGTACATATGTATGTTGGGGAAAAGATCCCTGTGTATTAGAGAATACAGCGTCATTCATAAGGGAATCCATACAAGAATCTAAGGTAAAATATTTTCCCTATAATAGTTTGGCCCTTCCCTGAACACACATCGCCACATCTCCAATATCTCAAGCATACATCATGATGGCTCTTCCTGTTGTTGGCAGTAACTAATTTCCAGGTCAGATTACCCAAGCCATCTAAGAAGTACTACACAGGAGTCTCTGAGATAAATGGAGTCTCTCTCGAGATCTTCCTCCAATGAAAGAAAACACAAAGGGCAAATTCCAGGAAGGTTTTTCCCTAAACCACATCGTCCTATTAGACAAATAAAAAATTCATTTGAAATTATCCACTAAAACATATACATACATATATCCTTACACTTGACTCTACGAAAGACTCAACAATAATCATAATCACAATATAGCAGTTTAAAAGTTGAAGCCCTACACTTGAATTGCTCTGAGGGAGACCGAAACTGCATCTTATGTATATTTTCCCTGAAAAGCGTTGATTGCATGAAGAAGGCCCAACTAGATACACGCTGATAGTTGCACACGCAGCCAAAAGTGATTCCATAATAAAAAGTAGGTTTGTAAGTGAATGGGAATACATATTTAAAGGAAAAAATCAGGGATTTTTCATACATTATCAAAGGGAAAAGATCATCATGAATCATGCCATGAGTGAGTGTAGGTCGGTACTTGTTAAGTGGCATTTCCATGTTCTTCTCGAAGGCATGGGATGCCTTTTCTTGTTACGACACATCTTCACACGGCGTTTTCTTCTCCTTCCTCAAAAAAACTGCCGACAATGCAAGAAGGCAAGCGGAGATGATGTTGAGAAAGAAGTGCCCGTGAGGGCTCACAAAGATCAAGATGAGACTGCGAAACAAGAGTTGAACCCGGCAACAAGACCTACATTGACTGAGGTTGTTTTCTGCATAAAAATGCTCGTTTCATTGGGGTAGGTAGTAAAGGTATCCTTGTTTCTCCATGTCTTCAAGGGGAAAAAATCCCTCGAGAGAAAAAAATTCCTGTTCATCTTCCTCCTTCTTGGACAATGCATGAGAGAGAGAGAGATCCAAAGACGGTCGGACAGTCCGGCGCCACTGCTATTACTATCCAGAGGAGAGGAACAAGAGAAAATGGATAAAGAAGAATGTTTTTATTATTAGGTATTCATGGAGCAGCCGTGTAATAATAGTAATGGCATTACACTTTATGCTCTCCAGTAAAAAAAGTGGACCGCGATCGAGGAGAGATGGAGGAATGAATAAAATGTGGCTGAAGCAATAAGAGTTTTTTAAATATATATTTCTGATTGTATTGCGAAGGGGGAAAGGGTTGTTTTTGTCTTCAATTGGAGGTAGGCAAAAGGAATTTCGGATGGAAATGGAGATAATCATAATATTGTGTTTTACAAGGATATATACTAGCTTGTTTCGTCCCATGCGGGATAATGTTCCCCAGTAATGAAACGATTTTCATACGATACTTTTTTTGATTGCCTCATTCCATAAAAATGCTTCCAGGCACACTCATGGGTTTTATAGAGATGGCAAATGAAAATATTTCGTTGGAAGGGATTATTTTCGCTAGAGGCAGACATTCCGATGGGATGGGAAAAGATTTAACAGGAAACCACATGCGGATGCATGATGTATTGCAGGTACATATTTCTGGAGGCACTGGAGTCTAGGCACTAGCGAGAAGGTCACGAAAATTGGAGCATAAATGCTCCTACATAAATGCTCGCGCTTGAGGACATCATTCATGAAGTTCTGGAGGCAATTTTTTTCTTTCTACTGTCTCAACCATGCAAAACGTTGATTTAATCGAAATTGACAAGATCAAGAAGATTTATATAGATATTTATATTTGCCATGATCACCGTACAATTTTGTCACTAAAAATTACACAAAAAATATTTTCGATTGTGAGCACGGACTGAGTATAAAATGCTTACGGTCTTGGCATTAGTAGACCATTAATTAATTGACGAAAAAGTTGGTTTGAAACCCAAACCATTTGATTTATAAGTCAAATTCTGTCCCGATTGCTTTGTTTCATAAAGATGGAAAACCGGAAAGACGTCCGATACAGCGTGGGCCATGACCGCTACTCATTCGACGTAGATGTCATCGGCCCCCTCATAAGCAGGCGGCCTTCCCGAAGGAGAAAGCCAAGAGTGAGGAACGTAGGTACCCAAGTAATGCTGGCCGAAGTCATCCATAACATTCCCGACCTGGAGAACGCTGGAAGTCAAACCGACTTTGACAAAAGGAAACCGCGAAGCTCACAAAAGGAACTAAAAAAGGACAAAAGCAGGAGTCGTAGCTCCAGCTACGATGACCTGGGTATTGAGGTGGTCCCCCCACAACAAGGAGCAGGAGATGCATCTTCATCCTCCCACGCCTCAGAAACTGACCACACGGAAGCAGTCAAAACTGATGACGAAAAGGAAGGAGACTCGAAAAAGGACAAAAAGCCAGGTATGTATATAAAATAGCAAAATAACTCAAAATTTAAGTCTATGCCTAAGAATATAAAATAATGTGACGATGTTTTTCTATCTGGTGCATTCAAATTTTTCAAAATCAAAAATTTTTGGAGCACGAAAAAATCGTTTTTTTCCAGATGGCCAAAGCTTGGATAAAAAGAAGAGCAGTAAAAGTGACATGCAGAGTAGCAAAGGAAGCAGGAAATCAGCAGGTTCAATATCAGGGAAGGCACTGGAAAGGAAGGAAAGCCGGAGGAGGGAGGCAGAGACAATGGCAAGACCGAGGGGTTACAGAGACCTTGTATTGAGGGAAGAAGTGAACCTCATCTCATTCGAAGCTGAGACATACGTCTCCCCCGCTGAATTGGACAAAGAGTATGCGAAACACAGGGGTCACAGCATACTGAAGGATAACATTCTGTGGCCTACGTCTGAAGAGTTCTCCATCAACTTGGGAATGAAGAAAGTGGAAGAGTACATCAAGAGATGTTGGACTATCGATCCTAAATGGCAGTTTGTGATTCAGCCGTTGGACTCGTACCATGATAACTTTAGGAAGCGGTTTATTTATGACGCAAAGTTCTCTGCCACCAGTCCAACGACTCCGGTACCACCGGCCACGGCGTCTGTTTACTTCACCCTGGAAATACCATTGTACGCTGCGCGAGATGAGCAAGTGAAGGTTACGTATGTCATGGAGGGAACCAGATTTCCGCACAGACCGGGCCGAATTCCGTTTCAGGAGAAGTGGCTCCAAGGCATCATCCAGGACAAACTGCGGATTCAAAAATTAGTCAACTTTTAGCATGTCAAATTAATCTAGATAGTCATTTTAGAGCACAAAATTCATTAGACCATGATTATCAGTGCAAAATCAATTCCAGCTTTTGTTATAGCATACTATACTATCTATCGAATAATAGTAAATTAAAACCTTATTATCACTGTGATGGTGCGTTGTAAAACAATTAAGTATGCATAAAGTGTCACTGAATCCGTAAGATTAAACTCATTTGTAATTAATCACGGAAAATAACTTTGCTTCCGATTACGCTTGCAATTTAAAAATGACAGTAACAATCGTAAAAACTTTGAACCACCAACTTGCAGTTTTATAACAACTGTTTTACCAATCAGTTAATAGTAAGTTGTTAATTTGCTTACCTAGAAAGGTCGAGGAAAGCAGTTTTCATTACTTTTGAAATAACTCATTATTTCAAGTGATACAAATCTATTTCATCGCACATCACATGCACAAAGACCTTTAAGGTCTACTATAACATCAGATTATTTATTTTCCATTGTTTTTCTGTAAACTCGAGTTTTAGCTGAAATTAAATTTAAAGTGGTTAGTGGTTAAGTTGTTTTGTTGGTAAAAAATATGTAGTGACAAGTTCTCAACCAAAGTCTAAAGACACATGTTTTTATTGTTTACCGACAATTTCGCGCGGCCAAAGTTCAAAATTTCAAGTGATGAAAACAGTGGGAAGGCAATCGTTCATATGATTCCACTTGAAATACCTGAGAAAAAGTCACAGCATTTGAGTGCACAAAGTTCGCAGTTTCATAATATAACGTAACAGTGTTTTTAAAACTCCACTTAAATTTTGCTTGATATCCTCAGTTAAAGAAATTGACCGCTACTGCAGGGCTATCAATAATTTGAAGAAAATGTTCATGTGAAGAATGACATGCATATGTGAGCCGTGAGCCTGCAAAACTTATGTGATTGTGTGAACTTAAATGTGGATTTAAGGAAGTGGCTGATCTAATTATAGGTTTAGAGGTTTGGTTAATTGTTCGTTGACACGTCTTGTGCTTATGCAATGCCTTTAAATCGTGACTCCGAGTACTTAGGTACTAGTCATGGAACGGCTGATTACGCAGCGTCGCAAAACACGGCACCAGGGACCTTGGATCCAAGGTATGGAGGAGGTGGTGGTAATCCTGCTTATCCAAACCAGCCTGGAGGTTATGATCCCACTCAATCAGGTGCGCCGCATCAGCAGGCGCAGGTAGGTTGTAAAAAGTAGACTATAAGTGAAATGTTTAACAAGAGTTCATGAGCAATAATATTTGACGATTTCTTATAAAAATGTCTGTAGAGAATAGGACAGCTTTGGGAGTTGGAGCATACTATGGCGTTCGATACGGTATATCAATTTAAATTACAACTTCTGAACTGTTGGCTGGACGTGACGTAAGTAATAATTGACAAATGGTAATGGCTGTTCAAATCTTTTGTTTCAGGATATTTAAAACCTAGTGCTCGATTTGGAGCAGGTCCGAAAATGTTTTTCGCTTCTGTTGTTGGCTACTTCATAGGAAAGTTTTCATATCAACGACATTGTGCCGAAAAGCTGATGGCTCTTCCCAATAGTCAGATTGGTGAGATGCTAAGGAAGCAGAAAGGTCGCATGGGCTTCCAAGAAACGTAGGCGTCATCTTGCAACATCTCAATTTAGATTTTTTACATTGAGATCGCTGAGATGTCCTGTATTCAATTTTTATGATCTTTTGTTCTTCCAGATTATCTATGGAGCCTGGATTTGCTACTGCTGCCCCAGTTGGTGGACCTGCATTCTCAAACTCCGAGTTTGGCCAAGCCCGTCACGCCAACACATACTCTGACGTCGGTGACACACGACCCCTAAGTAGCTTTGACAGCGAGGGTGGCAGTGGATTTAGTGGATACGACTCAAATTACGACACAACGCAACAAATACTGGATGACGAGAACCTGCCTCCAAAAAGACCCCAGTCCTTTACAAGCTATGACGATCTGCGAAGGCAAAATAGGATAGACTATGAGAGTAAACAACACAGTAGGAATCCTGGACCCCCACCACCATCAGGAACTGGCGGGTTGGATACACCACCTTCATTAAGTGGAGGATATGAGAGGTGAGCGACTTATATTTGTTGAATGACTTTTTTCTCATTTAAAAAACTTCTGAATTTAATGTAGACCACGCCAGCCTTCTTCATTTGCTCCAACTGATGCTGGTGGGAAAGGGCGAAATAAATATGGCGATGTTTGGGACGACAAGCCCGGCAACTACTAAACACCTTGAGCATGGAACACACGTTGTGTAAGATTTCTTCAAAAATTCATGTGAGGAAACTTTCAAATATGTCAATAGTTTTTATGTTTTGCCATAAGACAGTGATTAAGTCCGTTCTATGACTCAAAAAGTGCAGAAGTCCTGGATTAAAAAATGTCTTCAAGTTGCACGAAATACTTTACAATCTTGGTAATTGTTTAGTCATAATATATAAATTATATAATTTATGTGGTATATTGTAGTATGTATTAATTTAAATATATTGAAAGACGGCGAAATAAAGGCCAAATCTGACTTTGGCAGGAATATTGACATACTCAATATGGACAAAATGGAAATAACGATTTTTTTGCTTAGCACAAAATATATTTTTATTACGATTGTGAGATCAACACACAATTTTATAATCTATCAAAGTTATCCATCTTTCACTTTTACATATCGATTTTTTAAACTGACAAGTGTCGTCTTTGTAGAAAATATCGATCAGATTAAAAATTGAATCGCAACACAGGTCCTGGCTTCTGCTCGAGTAAATGCATCTGCTCAATATTCTGCTCGATAAGTTGTTGCTTGTACACTTCCTGTGATATTTTCTCCTGAGGAGTTCGCGGGTCGTCAGTCCTGTAAGTGGCGTAAAGAGCAGCTTCAGACTTGCACGTGTCGGCGTATGACATACTCGCTGCAAGAAGGGCCCTCTGAACATTCTCGTCCACTTTCGGGATCTCGAGAAAAGCTCGAACGACAAGAGCTCGCTTTCTGCTACATGGTAAATTGTGCGGCTTCACCATGACCCGGGGCACCTGCGCCTTTCGTTTTACTTCACCTTCGTATATTCCAAGGATATCGTCCACGTCAGGGTAGTCGCCGACTTCGGGCTCCATGTTCATGAACCGATTAGGTAACTTTTGAGATTTGTCTGACGAGTTGACATTGGCTGACGTAACGGCATCAACTTCCACC
>JAHZMY010003129.1:0-21256 GCA_027743915.1 Seira sanloemensis | reverse complement strand
CTGCGAGTAGGGCAACCAAATACAATTTCCGCGGGACTCTGGCCATCTGCACGAGGAGTATTCCGAAGCTCCAATAATCCAAGACGAAACTTCTCAGAATTGATGTCGCCTTTGGGGGAGGTCTTCGAGAGCAAATACTTAAGTGATTTCACCGCTGATTCCGCCAGTCCGTTGCTTTGGGGGTAGTTGGGGGATGACGTGTTGTGAGTCATGCCCCATCGATCAATCCATTGAGCAAATTCCAGGGATGAAAACTGTGGCCCGTTGTCGGTCATCAGGAATTCTGGGATGCCCGTGTCTCCGAACATTGCACACATTAGCTTGATGACCTTCTCTGAGCTTGCACTTTGTCCGGCTTTGGCGACCTGAATCCAACCACTCAATCTGTCGACGACGACGAGATACTCATACCCTGCAAAAGAGAAGAGGTCTGCGCTTACGCTTTGAAATGGGTATGCTGGTGGTGGGTCGTTAATCAGGGGCTCCTTGGCAAGTGACGGCAAATAATACTGACACTCCTGACATGAGCGCACTGTGTTCCTGATGTCATTGGTAATCCCGGGCCAGTACACGGCTTGACGTGCTCTGCGTAGAGTGCGTTCCTGGCCCTGATGGGATGCGTGAAGTAGTGAGAGCGTATGCTTTCGGAGGGACTGCGGGATGATGATTCTCGTTCCGCACATGATGAGTCCATCCGCCAGCGCCAAATCGTCTTTGACCTTCCAATAAGGGCGAAGATCCTCGTCCCAGTTCTTCTTGTCAAAGTCACCTACTTTGATGAGGCGTCCTAGTCGCTGGAGCTCGGAGTCAGTAGCAGTGACTTCTTTCACTCCTTCTAATATTCGATCAGGAATAATGCGCTGGTTGTCCACATGGTCTACCAAGGTAACTGCAAATACTTGTGCGGGATCACAGTCGTCTTTCAGGTCTTCGGGCTCTGGTTGCGATACTGGAAATCTTGAAAAGACGTCCACAACTGTATGCTTCGTTCCAGCTCTCCAAATTGCTTTTATGACGAACGATGACAGTTTTTCCTTAAGCCGTTGCAGACGAGTGTTGTCTACTTCATCTAATGTTTTGGCATTAATGAGGCTCACCAGCGGCTTATGGTCAACGATAAGTTCGAATGGTTGGCCCAACAAGAATAGGCGGCATTTTCGCACTGCCCAGGTCACCGCAAGGAGCTCAACTTCAGTCGCACTGTATCGTGACTCCGTGGGAGTGACTTGTCGTGAACCGGCCTGCAGAAGCTTCCAGGTCCCATCATCTTGTTCCTGCCAAAGGGCGTATCCCAGGCCTCTTGTCTGTGCCGCGTCGGTTTCAAGACGAAGTACTTTTCCAGGCACAAACTGAGTCAGCACTCTTGGGCTGGAAAGCTCCTTGATGACGGCTTCAAATGCGGACTGGTGAAGCGTTTCCCACACGAATTCCGTTTTGTTCGGAAGCAAGGCGCGAAGGGGCGCAGATAATTCCGTGATTGAAGGGGAAAAGGCTTCAAACTGCTGTGCCAGGCCACAGAAGGATCTCACGTCTGTCTTGTTTTCGGGGGTTGGAAACTTGAGCAGGGCAGATACCAGATGAGGGGCTGGAGCATATCCTTCTCTGGAAATGTGGAATCCGCACCAGTCTACCTCTGGCTGGGCAAACGCAAACTTTTTAGAGTTGAGCGTGATTCCGTGCTCCATACAGCGCTGGATGACTGCCCGAACTCGTTCCACGTGAGTATTTAAGTCGGCGTCATAGATGAGGATGTCCTCTACCACTTTTTCGACGTTGCCAATTCCCGAGATTGCTTCATCACCACGGCGGTTATGCTCATCGCCTGCTGAAATTAGTCCCATCACATTTCTGCGGAACCTGTAGCAGCCCCATGGAGTGATGAAAGTTGTCAACTTTCTGCTTGATTCGTCCAAAGGCACCTGCCAGTAGCCATGTCGGGCGTCGAGCATAGTAAAATAATGCTGGCCAGGTGGGATGCGTGCAACAACTTCTATTGGAACTCTCGTCGGATAGGCTGGACGACGTACAAATTTATTTAGTCCCGTTAAGTCGACCGTGATGCGCGGTTCCGAGGTTCCTTTCTTCGGCACGATAACCATGGGATGACACCAGTCGATCGCTTCGCCAACCGGAACTTTCTCAATAATGCCTTTTGTTTCCATGGTGTCAAGCTGGGCTCGCACTTGTTCTCTCCAGTGTATAGGGATGGTGTAAGCCTTGAATTTCTTACTTGGGGTGAAACCGGGAACAAGCTCGATGCGCATGGGTGGGCCTTCCATCGGCTTCAGCGTGGAGTCATCAAACGCAGCAGCAAATTCCTTCAAAATTGAATGTTTGGCATCACCTATATTTTCTTGAACGGGCTCATTTGGGGAGACTGGAAAATTTAGCACTTTATCACCGGTGGAAATTCTGTTAATTTCATTGTTGGACGGCAGACGGGATATGGGCCAGTTTTCTTCAATAAGTCCTAGAGCAACACATCCGTTTTTGCTCAGAATAGGTTGGTCTATTCCCCAACAAATCAAAAGATTTGTACAGTACGATTTTCCGTTTAATCGTAAAGTCGCCTTGATCATGCCGTTGGTTCTCAATCTCGAGTTGTTGGCTGCAAACGCCTTCGTTGTTGCAGGAGTGATAACTCGTCGAAGTCGTGTGGGATGGCTTGGAGAGCGCCGACATTGATTATGTCGATTTCCGCACCTGTGTCGCACAGCCATTCCATCACATACGTTGATTCGGCCATTGCCACGCTGACAGGAAGCAGATTTTTGGCTTTAATTGAACGAGCCAAGTTCACTTTCACAACATTTGTCTTAGGGCTGGAATCCTTTCTATTTGCCAGTCGCTTAGCGTGGAACTTTTTCACTTGTTCACAAGCGGCGTCAAAATGACCAGTATATCCGCACTTTCTGCACACGGACTTGATTGCTGGGCACTGGCTGCGGGGATGACGTGGCTTCCCACAAAATACACACACTTCATCTTGTCCGTGTTTGGAATCTGACTTGGGTGCGTTTGGTTGCTTGGGAGAAGACTGTTGTTTCTTGTATTTTGACTGCTTTCCTTTCACTGCAAATACATCCGTTGGTTTGGGGCTGGCCTTCAGCTCTGACTTCGCCGCATGGGCCTGCTCCTCAGCTGAGCAAATCGCAAGGACTGACTCCATGTCCATCACGGCGTTGTACTGTTTTGCGAGGATTTTGCGTTGAGTCTCTTTATCGGTTAGTCCGCAAATGAGTCTGTCCCTGATTCTTGTTTCCTGTAGGCGAGTAAAAAGGGGAACTTCTTCAGTGCTACAGTCTGGATTGGTACAGGCAGCGGTGCACATAGTTCCACACTCCGAACACTGGACGTCGAGCTCGTGGGCGCAAGCATCATCGAGTATTTTCAGGGATGAGTAGTATCTATCGGCTGATTCACCGTTCTGCTGATCCCGATGAAAGAAGTCCTGCCTGTCTAGGAGGGGGTTGCGTCGTTTTCGTAGATAATCCTCCAGTAAGATGATGATATCATCAGTGGATGACTCTGCTGTGATTGGGAGCCGCTCGGACTTCCATAGCATCACCCATTCGTCGTGGAGGGCAGATCTCAGAATCGCCTGTTGAGTGGATGTCGGCTGGCGTTCAAGATGCTGGGAGTTGTAGTAATCCTCCCACTTGACTTTCCAAACTCGAAACTTGGCCACCTTCAAGTTCTCCGGAGACTCTAATTTGGGAACTGGGATGGATTTCACAGGAACCGGTGGTGGTGGTCTATTTCCGGCTCCTCCTCCAGCACCATCGTCTCCTCCACTTCCGTCGGTTCCACGTCCACTATCCGAGGCTCGAAGGCTGAGCGTTGCAATAAGAGCTTTGATTTGCTCCGATTGAGCCTCGATCTGAGCCTGTTGGGCTTTCAGGAGAGCGTTAAAGTTAAAAGGAGACTGCTCATCTCCCTCAGCTCCATCCATCTTCAATTACAATGAGCTCAAACACACGTTACAATTAAATCACCAATTTTAATTACACATCACTTTTAGTGTCGACTGCGCCATGTAAGATGCTAAATTAGGTTCTGAAAGGTGTGCAAGGCGATTAATTATATTTTAAGTTTTATTGCTTCAAGCTCTCAGACGTTGCAATATATTTACAAGACAATAATAATAATAGCAGTAAGATTGCTGAGAGTCGATCTGCTGCTTGTTGGTCCGAGGCTGCCTGAATCTAGAATGATCATGACGAGGCAGCTTCTAGCCAAGTTCCTTCTGCACTCGATGCACGCCTTTGGATGCTTGAGGAGTAGCGCCAGTACCTACTCTGGTACTTTGTCTTCTTCGGGGCAATCTGGTACCTCGTATCCCCACAGGAGGGTCGAATACACATTACATAATGCAGAATGCTCTATAGTCGTTTGCATTTCGCGGATACAAAACCGTTAAATACTTTATAAATATCGATTTTTGCTTTCCGAACCATTTTTAAAATATGGGTTAAGGCAAAATGAAACAGAGAGTCTCTCAATCTATCAACATTCTCCCAGATTCTTAACCATTATGATTAATTACAATTAAGTTAGGACAGGGTTTAAGATCCTCCATTACTGTGGTCTTCATAAAGCTATTCAACAATCTAGATTCACAAAATGTCATGAGAATATCTAAAGTTTTAGTAATTTTTTTCTTTATAAAAAAGTGAGTTAGTAGTGCGTATCACAGCCAAGCATAGAAAAAAAATCCTTTACAGATTTACAAATTGTATGCTGGAAACTGTAAATACGTACTTTGCATCAACAGCAAGCCTAGGCATTCTACGAAATTTATTTCTAGGGTGGGAAGATAGTGTAATTAAAATTATTTATGAAAATCAAATCCCGCAATCGCAACAAAAAGTAGAGGGCTTATTTTAAATAACATCTAAATTTCCCATCCATTTGAACTTAATTTTCCTTCTCGCCAGCCCCTCTGTGCGTAATATCTCACACACTTTATCTCATTTTGTGTAAAAGTTCAAGATTGATTTAAGCTTTTTTTATGTAAGCAGCTTATTTGGTTTGGCCCTTGGCATATGGAGACTCCATGATGGAGCATCATCTCACAAAGTTATTCTTTAGGCGTGAAAGACTCTTAACTTTGAGCTCTTCCACATGACAATATCTAATGATCAAACAGCTTTTTCAGCATTCTTATCGCTTCAATGCTATGCCTGAGTTTTGAGTCTCAAATAACCCCTTTCGATTCATAAACTAAACTGGCAGCTAAATGGTGCCATTTTTATTATAAAATTAAATGGGGTTCCGCTCCCAGAACGTTATACTATAAATTGCAAGCATACTTCAATATCCCAAAGCAAAGCACAGTTAAGTATGAGGCATCACCTTTTCATAACTGAGTTAGGAAAATGCTAATCTTGCTGATTCATCGAAAAGTACCTTAAACACAGAATGGCAACTACATAATCGCATTAATGCTTCCGTCAAGCTTTAAGCAGAGAAGGATCCCGTTTAATCCTATACTGCCTTCCAAATAACATAACTAATTGAACACTTTTAGCTTGACGAGAGAGACCAAGACGGGAGGAATGGACCAGAAAGTTTTGTCTTGAGCATTAACGATCACATCACGCCACAAAGAAAGACATTGGATAAGATATGCATAACGAAGATTTCTTCTTGTAGCATATTTACGCAAACAGTAACAAGCTTCCGTCGTGTTCAAACTTTGCTCACCTCCATTTCTCCTCGTTCTTGTGCATACTAACCCATACACAATCTTAAAACATTTTTCGTGTAAATTTCTCTTCAAGTTGAGAAGAGAGTCCGTTTTCAACCCCGATTGCATAACTGAATTTACTTGATTCGGTACTAAATTCCTTAATTATCTGGAATATAAAATTTGAAAGAAAGTTAAATATTTGTACCATCTAAAATTATTCTGCTTTTTAAATTTTCACAGACTGCCAAATCTCTAAAGAAATCGCAAACGCTCGAAGCTATGGAAACTGCAAGCCGAGGAAATAGTCGAGGAAAACGGCGTTGGGAGGATTCACGGGAGTCTAATGTGCAGATTAAGGACTATATTAAGGTTAAAAATACATTTGTATCATACCGGAGTCTTATTAATCAATTAAGCTTATATCCTATTACCACAGTGTTTTTTTGTTCTCCCAAAAATAATTCCTACAAAAAACAAAATTCCAACACAAAAAACATTTTGTAGCAGTAGCAGGCAAGCCATATTGTGTATTTAAAAAATTTAAAGCACGAATCGTTTCTTTTAAATATTATGACAAGTTACAAAGTATTACAAATTTTTATTGAAGATTGGAATCTGGAAAAAAGTTATATGAAATGTCTCAACTAGGACTACGATGCCGTCGAATTTGAATTTTTTTTTAAAAATAGATAAATTAACAGCTGTCATCCATGACATGGACTGTCAATACTCAATACAACAGAACAATCAGAAATCTAATGTATGTTGAAAATTATGATTTTGGGCAACGTGAGACAAAACACAGTAGAGTCCACTCCAGATTCCAATCTTAGGCCGTACTTATTTAAACAAAACTAAACACGAACATATGATTTGTTCTCGTAGGAGTACGAAGGTCCCGTATTGCAATCTAGTGAGATTTTTATATCGAACGTGATAACAACCGACCCTCCACAGCTCTACAACACCGGAGGAAAATACAAAGTTTTGTCAGCAACCCCGCTAAAATATAAGTGCAGCGCAGGAGGGTGGACGTGGCAAGCCTTTCTCTATGACGTGAGGGCGTCAGCAAGAACTGTGAATGCGACCCTCAGCTTCGGACTGGATAAGGAGGATCCCTGTTGGTACCAGCCTTCTTGCAAATTCTGGATTGCATTTCAAATCCAAATTCTCAAGCCGGATGGTACAGTTTGGCACGATCTTGGTTGGGCTGGTAAGTTTCGAACTAAATTATATTATTACTATGAACTAAGTAGTTTCCCTTGAGGTCATCGAACAAGGGTGAAATATTATTACATACAAAAGTATTTCTCCTCACTATTTCCAGCGTCCCAGGAGCTTCAGCGAGGAACGTTTATTGAAACGAACTTGAAAGATGTGCCCTTCGGAGGGAATGGAAATCTGCGCTTCCGTCTCATCACTGAAGTGTGCCAGACCTCGATGATGCACTCAATACCTGCCTTCACCAAGACGATCTGCTCCGGATTTCTCTCCTTGTTGGAGCAAGGGAAGGGCGCTGACATAATCATTCTCGCCAAGGGCGGGGTTCAACTGAAAGCCCACAAGGCTGTGCTGATTGGTAACAAATGATTATAGGCACATTATTAATTAATAAGATTTATCGTCTTTCAAACTCAATCCCTTTAAGCATTATTTCCTTGTAATCCTCATGATTTTGTACTTTAAATATTTCTTTCTTTAAAACGAGCTTTACGTTTGGATACTGCTTTAAAACATTGCTTATGAAACTATTTTCCACAGCTCAAAGCCTAGTGCTCGCGAGAATGATTGCGGGGAACTTAAAAATTGACGTAGAGTCCAACTTGGAAATACTTCATATGGAGGACGTCTCCCCAGAAACTGTTCGCCTACTTCTGCGCTACCTCTACGGTGGAGAGTTACCACCACAACTCGCCGTCAACGCGGTGGGGCACAGGTATCCTTGTGTCTCCGAGCTCGTCCAAGTCGCCGACCGATTCGAGCTTGACGAGCTGATGGAGTGCTTCAACTCAACCATCGCACATTTGTGCGATGAGAAATACCCTAAGAATGTCATCTTCTTGCTCGAGCTGGCGAGGGACTTTCACTTGGAGAAGGCGTATGCCGAGATAAAGCAGTTCATTCGGAACCACGAGACAATGACGTCGTATGCTTTGGACGCGTTAAACTCCTGCGACCCACCGCGTTGGAAGAGGTCAAGAAATGGGAATAATATCAATTAGTACAGAAATTAACAGTAAAGTTTTGATAATTTAACTGCGTCTTGCTTGCTGTGCTACAGAGTTACTCTGCGTTTGTTTTGTTAGGAAACGGAAGCATATTGGTTTTAATATTGTAGAAAATTGAGATGAATGTATGTAAGATAAAAATTAGTTTTTTTATTGTTAACTGAATAGATGGATGGATATCTGAAGCTCTGAATATTCAGTGGGTTTGTTTTCATTTTTTGTTAAAAAAAGCGCTTGGAAAACGTCGGTAAAAAGATTTGTAAAAAAACTAGACTGAGATTATAATTGTAAAATGTATTGTCGGTTGCTTAAAAATGTGGTGAATCGTATTGGGATTTGATTTGACATTTAAAAAGTATACATATTTAGATGTATGATGTATGTTGAAAAGTTTAAAATGAAGTTCGGTTTGGGTAAATAAAATTGTGTTCAAATAAAAAAAAACATTCCGAAAACAATTTTGTATCAGTGATTCTCATCAATCCCAAATATTCTCAAATCGCCCCATAGTTCGTAGTTTATGAAAAGTTACAGGGAACCAGTGAAAGTACAATAATCCTCAGCCCAGTCTATGATCTCTTGGGAAAAAACACGAGAGCCTTAAAAAAAGCATCACTTGTCCTGCAGGATCACACACGAAAGACTTTAGGACTTCTGAACCAGATATTGCCAAGATCAACAATGGAAAATGTTATTTAGAGGATAGGTGCTTCAACAGAGACGCGGCTGAGACTGTTGACTCTAATGCCCCGTGGTTCATACAGGGTTTAGTTTAGAGAACAATTGTTTTTTGTTTAGAGATTCATGACACAGGAATTCGGATATGGAGAAAATAGTCCAAGCTTTTAGCACATGGGTAAAAGGAGAATTTAAAAAGTACTATGAAAATTGTGGGGATTAATCTCCGTCAATAATTGAAAAAATATTTCAGAGACAGTTTATTACCTTCGACGGGTCTATTGTCGACAAATTGCTCCAATAATTGTTATTAGAAATTTTCAAGTAATACCAGAACATAATATTCTGACGCGCCGCCAACAGTTTCCGTGTAGTCCTTATTTTCCTCAGCAACTTAAACCCATTACATTATTATGTTTCTCATGACTACCATTCCTCTCCAGGTAAGGGAAGACGTTCATAATAAGAGTACTTGTTACTCCCAGCTTAAGGCAGATGAAGGCACCGGGACAACAGTAAGCTTTTTGCAGGCAAAGCACAACTCTCCCTCGCATTGTTGCAACCTTCCACTGAAACTCGTCCTACCTGCTTTTGAGACATCCCACGACTATCACCCAGCTTAAATTCCTTTCCTCATGTTAACATTTTACAAGCAAAAAGCGATCATTATTGTCTTATTGTCTTCCTTTCAACAATCTTTTTTTGGAGGACGAACATATATGTAACAATGAAATGCGTTAAAATTGGATGTTTGCACAGGTACAAACACACACATACATACGCATTATGCATCCATGTCACGACCTATTTTTAAAAAAAATTGCAACGACCATTCCAGTCAACGCAAAGCTTCATTCAGCAATTCAGAAAAGTTCACAGTAAATCTTGAGATTTGAGAAGTAGGTTGCTCGTGCGAAAGTCTCAGATTCTTCTGGATGCAGCTGCCTTTTCGGCATGAATATGAGAGATTTGTTTATGTTTTGGCCGGGGACAAGACAAGACAGGACAAGAATCATGAGTCATGAGTGTTGTCGCCTTTTCATCTCTGAGAATAAAATGGGAATATGTATCTTACAGCAAATTGCATTTGGGAAGTATAAGTACTGTGGTATAGTTTTTTGTGAAATACCTTGATATGATGTGTCACGGATGTGTACTTTTTCTCATTGCGCCAAGGAATTCAGAAACGGCCACCGGATTTTTTCCATGAAATGTCCTCATACTCAAATATCCAAACTTTATGGACATATTTTGGGTAAAACTTTTTAATAAATCCTTCAAATTCCTATCAGCAAATGCATTAAAGCACGTCTATGGAACTTTTTTTCATAAATTACCTTGTTTCTTTTTCTTCAGTCATAAAATGGGCCAGTTTCAGTGCATTCATTCAACTCAAGCTTTTTTCACAGCAGGATTATATTTGTATACGATTAAACCTCTTCTCAACTTTTTCTCTCCTCTTCAGAGTCTTTGTCTCGAGTTACCCTGCGACAAAATTTGAAGGCAAAGTCCAATTCCGCAGGCACTACTACCGTTCCAACATCGGCAGATGTTACGGACGATTTACATTATTTACGATGACTAACCCTTACCCTAACACAATCTTAATCTGTGCAGTCTTAATTTCCCTTCTTCTCACTTGTTGACTCATCCTTACAGAAACATTTAGGGCTGAGGCTGGAGATGAAGCAAAAATTATGAAGAAACTAACGAGTGACGATGAACGAAGGATCTGTGTGAGTTCTCACACAAAGCATTTAGCTACAAAAACTGCCACAGACACGACTGTCTGCGGACATGTCAGTCTTTGTCAAATCGGACCGGCGGAATTTATAATTTGATTAATTTAATTTACATTAAATAAAATGAAAAATCCATGTCAAAAGTAGTTTCTGATGATTATTAAAAATGTTGGCAAAATTATTTAAAGGAATTTTGGCCTTTGGTTCCCGACCTTAATTCAAACTTGATATTAGGTAACACATTAAAATTTCAAAAACGTTGAAATCAGCTTTCGCAAATATTTCCACAATGAAAAATTCTTCAGGAATATAGTTGCCATATGTATATTCAAGACGATCTTTGAAGCTTCAAATTCCCATACGAATTTCATGAATTGCATTGTGCGAAAAAATTAAAAGCACATTTAAAATTGATCAAGGCAAATTTTTATAAAGGTTTTGATACGCATATTCATTTTAAAGCCAGTTGACATAGGCAACAGGTTATGCATCCCGAATCCTCGCCCCTGAATTTGCTAGGAGCAACAATAAGAACATCATAACTCTGCCAGCTCAGTAAATTCACTTAGGTACAAACATACATAATCATTTAGCATTTAACAAGAAGACGGATCATGTAACAGTTTTTTTAATGTCTTACAATACAAATGAAGCAAGTCAGCATCTTTCCCTTGCTTTTCGTAGCGAAACGTTTTTTTCTTGCAGGCTAAAGCTGGAGCAGTATTTCACAGCAGGCTTTAAAAAATCACACGAGTGAAAGAAAAACTGTCAACTTAACCTGAGCCAGCAAGTAGTACTCACATGTCGGTGCATGGAATGCCATGAATATGCTCTTCTCTTTTTAGAACTTTATTTAAAGACTCTTGCGGTTGCTACTGGAAGGAAAGGGTTCGAGTGACAAAGACAAAGAAGATTAGATCTTGTACGTAGATGCTGCTTTAACGTGGGATGCTATGTGATGATGATAAGATGCAACAATAACAGGTTGTCGCGGTTCGTACCACATTTACCTCGCCCTAGACAAAAAAGAGTGTCGAGTTCGTATCCTTTAAAAAATGAACTGCATTCATTCTCCAGAGCCTTCCTGGTAAACACTTGTCCAAAGAAAGGGTAGATATTGTTACTCTTGCAAAAAAAAACAATTTATGTACAATTTATGTAAACGATCAGAGACAAGTTCATTTTTTGTTGTAAATTTGGAAAAGTAGAGTTCGTATTTAAGTATATCGCGCAATTTCAATATTTAACCAAGAGCAAGTTGGGTTAAAAAGTCAGATCTCAAGCTTTTAAATTTCTTTTGAATCTGAAATATTCAGTACAGTGCACAGTTTTATTCACCAAAACCGCAGAAAAAGTGAATTCTTTAATGAATTTTCAATTTATCATTTTGGAGCTTAACAACAACTGAAACCCACGTCTTAAACTTAAAATTTTGTTAATACACGAAAGTTAAAGTGCAAGGTTACATTATTAATAAGCAGTTCGTTAAACGGAGTTACCATAGCCCAAAATAAAAAAAACTAGAAATAATAGTCTCACAGTGCCCCAGGACTACTACTGCAAACCAGAAATAATATTTTAATTCATTCACTTGAAACCATATTAAAATATAAAAGGTACATCAAAATTGACAAGTGAACTCTGTTCTTCATTCAAAGGCTATTTCACGCCGATTTCTCCCAAAATCTGCAAATTCAGCAAAAAAAGATACCAAATAACTCTGTTATTGACACTCAGTTCTAAATCTTTCCAGTGAACAATGGACTCCCCCACACTCAAAATCTGCTATTTGGTTGTTCTCCTCATACTCTTAATTCTAGCCTTCATCTACCTCAAGTTCTTCTCAAAGCCAAGCTTCAAGCCATTTTCGAACAGCTCAACTCCAACCCAAACGGAGATCATTCCAAAACCCTCAATTTCCACAAAAATCGACAACCAACAACTTGACTCAAATTCCCAACCCGGAACAACGATGGCGGTGAAGGCCCTCCCCCCAGTAGCTCAGAAGCGGTGCCCAGCCGCCACCACCACAAATAGATCCCCTCAGAGGCGAACCCCATTCAAGCCCATCCCACAAACAATCCTCCACTTCTCACAACCGCCACAATATGCAGATGCGAGGATAACAACCTCAATCCTAGCAATCCAGGGCAATCTGCGACAAATCCCGAATCTAGACGACACGGTCGATTATGTGCAGAAGCAGATACTCTGCAAGTCGACAAGGTTTAGAGGCGACTCCTCAAGATTAATTATTGGAGTCGATGCCACCCCCGCTGCCCAGGCTGGGTACTGCGTCAATCTGGAGATGGGGACTCTGCAATACTACGTCATTAAAAAGGACGACTTCCCCTGGAATCTGAGGGACGAGAAGGACTCCTCCGAGTTTGAGATGATGAATGTCATCTTTGCTTTGACCCGGTGGCAGGAGGAGATTGTCAAGTATAAGAGGATCGCACTGTACACGGACAATATTAGTGTGCTCTTGCCAAACAAGAGGTATGGGAGGAGGGTCATTTCCCTCATAAAGCATTTTGAGATGTGCAACCGTGTCGTCATTACCAACAAGTGGGAAATGTACATGAATAAGTTCAGAAATCTGGTAAGCAAAGAATATTTAAAATTACATTGACATTTAGACATTAAAGTTTTCAAAAAGTGTTCTCATTACCAAAATTGCCACGTGATTTTTGAGCTGTTGTCTTTGTTGGCATTCAGCTTGCGTTTGGAAAAAGTCCCTTCAGACGTGAATCCAATTTTGCGAATATGAAAAAGGCTGCTTTTAACCATGGAAAAATAGTTTAAAGCATTTCAGACTTTTTTGTAATTTTAAAAACATTGGAGGAAGGAAATGAGCTTCCAGCTTTTGACTGATTTTTACTCAAGACTAATTTTTTAAAAATAAATTTGACTAGCACCTCAACACTGAAGTATCGTTACGAACCATTAAAAATCGATTTCTTGCAAAGTATTGTTAAATTATGAATTTCATTTAATTAATGCTAATTTCATGTAATTAATGCTAATTTCATTTATTCCCGTTTAAAGGAAGGATTCGCGACTTATCTAAAACCGGCGGATGATCTCTCCCGATGGAGAATTGAAAAGGCGGTTGATTTCCTCACCGATTTTTATGACATTCCACCAGGGCAGGTGGACGGGACTCACGTGAAAGCCATACCCAAACTGACCTCGCCAACTAAGGATTGGTACAACACGACACCAAGATATCAGCAGATGCTCAATGACGTAAGCAAAAAAATTACCGAAAGATTATATCTCAGCTAATACATACATGAGCATTATAAGTTATGAGGAAACAGATATAAACGCCAGAACTTCATTCATTTTTGTTGCAGGTGCAGAACAAAATTCGAAGCTTCAGATGCTTCAACTCGGGATGCTCTAATAACCTGTTGGTGTCCTTACGGAGAAATTAAAATGTAATCGTTATAAAAACTTTTACAAAAAGTGTTGAGCGTCTGGCAAACTGAGAATCGACATTATTGTAAATAATTTGGATTGAAAATGCATGAAAACATTCGGCATTTTTAACTACTCGTCGTCATGTGCAAAAGTCAATGATAGTAATCATTCATTTAAGATGAAATTTTATGTACCTTGTTTTAGAGAAAATACAAAATTGCTATGGTATTTGAAAAATATTTCTGGAGAATTTGACAATCAAGCATTCCAAATTATTTTAAGATTGAATACGCTATACATAAAATAATATATTTGGATAAAATATCCAAAATTTAGCAAAAAAGTAATGGCTTGCAATAACTTATGTAATTATCTTTCATTTTGTATTTTGACTTTATCTGCATTTTTATTACAGAACTTCGTATTTGTATCTTCTGTTGCGACTTCCCACATTTTATTTACATATATTAAAACTTCTGATAATTTTTTAAGGCGCCAATAGCGCGATTTTTTTATATTATTGAATAAGCCGGGGGTTCTCGAACACGACGTCCTTGACTCAGAGATTTGCATTTTATAATTTTGCAAAAGAAATCGACTAAGTCGCAAAATATGAACGGATAATACAAAATTTTATGATTAATTTTAATTTAATATTTTTAACATGAATTGTAACTGATAGTCTAAACTTGCAATGAGTAAATGCATATGTTTAGCAAACTACTTTATGCCACCAAAATTGAAAATTGCTATTCGATTGTGAATTATTGCTTGAATTGTATTTGATAAGCTTCGATTGGCGAGGGCGTGAAAACACTTTTGGATACGCATGACATATTTTACATTATTTTGACCCATTTTTATTTTCCAACACTACGCTTTAGTTAGTTGTTTTAATTAGTCTATAAATAACTGTAATGTTTGATCTTGATGTTAAAATGTAAATTCTAATCTGATCGGAGCACCAAATGCTTTCTCTTTCAAAATGCCATCAATCTGGCAATACCAATACATATGTAGAGATTATGATGTGGCGTCATTCTGTTTTTATCTCTCAAAAACGGTGGCAAAGGAAACGACTTAACAGTAATTCATGTTTAAGTAAATATGCAGGTTGGTATGGAAATAAAGTTTATTTTATGCACCCAATTCGGAAGTGCTGTATGATTTGCTAACGTTTGGAATTTTCATTTTCGCAATTTTATTAGTCGCTATTGTCGTGGTCTTATCCACTTTGTGCTTCTAATATTTTTATGCACATATTTTTGATTTTTTCAAACATCCTCTGGTGCCAATAAAACTTTTCTGTTGCTACACAAGTTTTGTCAATTTAAGAAAGCAATATTTTATGCTAAATTAATTGATGCGAACAGTAAGAGAAGGAAAAATATGGATCTGAACTTAAGTACGGGTTCCAGAGGGCACAATCTTTTTCCGCATGTTGATAGTGGAAACAGCATTTTCCCGTCTTTTTAGGAAATGGACGCAATGCGTTTTTTAAATAGTTGTGTCCATTTCCGAAACCGACAAAAATTCTGTCTTTGTAAACCTCGTGGTCGTCTGAACCTCTCCGTAAAAAATGAAACATTGCCCTTTATATGAAATTCTCTCGACTCAGCACTCTCCATCACTTTCATATTTTTTCGCTTTACAACACTTGGAAAATATCGTATTTGCTAAATAGCATGTACCTAAGAAGTTACATGTTGCTTTCGTCATATTGGCAACACCACAAGCAAAAGAAAAGGCTGCACGAAGTAACCAAAGCAATAATGCTAATCAATACCACTGAAATTGACCTTGTATCGACGGACTGAACAAGAGAGAAGGAAAAAATGAGCATTGGACAAATAAATGTTGTTTGAGTGAAAGTTGAAGCTTTTCATAAGAGGAGCTAGCTCAGAGCTAAATTTGACATGTACACATCTTTCAAAATTGTTGTGAATTTTTTGGTCAAACAATTAAAGAAATCTTACAGCCTGAGAACTGGCCTACTGGATTCGATGTGAGACTAGTTTATGAACGAGGTCGTGAAAAAAGTCAATCTTTACGTACTAGTAATACCTAATCCTTAATAACTGATAAATCAACTAACAAAGCTATTTAATCCATTCTTGTACTTTTGATAGATACAAAAACGTTAACCTTAAGCAATTCATGTAGTGAGTAGTTAATATGGACATTATTTTCTTTTACGTTACATCCCGTAAATGAGATGGCCTGCAATAAAGACATCAATCCTTCAATCAATAAGTAATCAATGCATTATGAGTACCAGCAATTATTTCTGAAAGTTCTCAAGAGCACACGACAAATTTTATTTGTTGCGCCTATTTTCAGTCATATCTGGCAATTGGCAAATATCAGAAAATACAGGCCTAAGTTGATAACTGATAAGCAATATTTTATCAGGAGTCGCCTTATCCAACAAAATATAGCCAAACAAATCCATGACAAAGCCTTTTGTCAGACCTGGTGCCATTTAAGCTCATGCTTGGAGACCTGTAGCAGAACCGATAACAAAACTCATTTTAAAATTTCTTTGAAAAATGTTTATCGTTGAGCTCCATCATGTCACCAATTATAATTACAGTCATTGTCTTAGCAATCATTTTATTTATGGTTTTGTGTATCCTACTCTACCTCAAAATTTTGAAACCTCGCTTGGGCAAAAAAGAAACGGATTCTGTTGTACCCGAAATTCATATTCCCACCAGTTCACAACGCAGACCTTTGTCTACACTTACAACAACTCAAAATTCTCAACGGAATCAGCCGCAGGTTTACGTCATACCCGATTCACAACGCAGACGTGAACCTCCACCTGCATCAAGTCAAAATTCTATACAGAATAGGCCGCAGGTTCTTCATACCACCGTGGTCATACCAGATTCACAACGGTCGCATTCAATTTCAGCAGCTCCACACAATCAACGAAGCCAGGATGTCCCTTTAAGCTACTCCAAACTCTTTCGCAATTCCAACAGTCCGCTCTCGGCTTCAGATTTTCCACCTTTTGAGCGCCAAGTTGTACCCAAACCCTCAAACCGCATCAATTCCCAGCCTCGGATTGCAACGACCTCCCGAGCGAAACCGAATGGGCCACCCAAACCCACCGCAGCCATCGTCAACGAGCAAAAGTCTGGTTTGACGTTGACCAACAAGAGTATAACGAAGCAAATCAAGGACCACCAGAACAATTTACGAGATGACCCAAACATTGAAGAGACAATTGAAGCTGTTCAAAAACTTATATTGGACCGACCTCAAGATTTGCATGCAAAGCAGCCATGCAGCCTGGTCATAGGCGTTGATGCCACTCCAGTGACCCTTGCAGGGTACTGCGTGAACCTTCAAAATAGCACCTTGCAATACTACGTCGTTAAAAAGTCGGACTTTCCTTGGTTCTTGAGAAATACTAAGAATACGAAGGAGTTTGAAATGAAAAACTTTCTTTTCGCAGCAACTCTGTGGCAGTCTGAGATTTTGAGATTGAAAAGTATCAGGATTTACACGGACAATAGCGCTTTGGTAAGGAAGGAGGAGAAGTACGGAGAAAGGGCTGGGGACATGCTTGACCATTTGAGGAGTTGTAAAGGTGTGACTATTACCAACTGGGGAAAAGTCTGGGTGAACAAGTTTGAGAACCTGGAGACATTCGCGAGATGTATCAAGCCTGCGGATGATTTGTCCAGATGGAGGATACACGAGGCTGTCGAGTTTCTCCAGGAGCTGTACGGAATTTCTGGGAATAATGTTCTGGGCTACTCATGCAAAAGCTACAGAGAGAGGGAGGAGAAAGCAGCGAAGGCCAGGGAAAAGGGCATGGTATGATCCGACACCAAGGTATCAACAGGTTTTGGCCCAGGTATTAGCGCTAGAAAATTACCAAATGCTGTTTTAACGGCTAAAGGGATATTTTTATATAAATTATGCATTTTGGTTGAAGGTGCAAAACGAGATAGACAAGTTTAAATGTGTTCATCATCCGTCTCGAGATGTTCTCACTGCGTCCTTAAAGAGAATGTGAATTTTCGGGACCAGAAAGAGATTTTCCGGTATTCCTGTTTTACTGTCGCAACCAGTACAGGTCAGGAGATGCTGGGTTCATTTCGTAGGAATAACAATCTGACAATTTGCTTGAACCGATATGTTTGATGGGATACATAAGCGTAGGTATCCTGAAACTTTGTGGGAAGACCGGGTGGAAATCATATCTACCAAAGTTTATAAAGGCGAATTCTTGTTACCCTGGATTTTCAGCAAGTAGCAC
This sequence comes from Seira sanloemensis, assembly GCA_027743915.1. NCBI lineage: Eukaryota > Metazoa > Arthropoda > Collembola > Entomobryomorpha > Entomobryidae > Seira > Seira sanloemensis. The sequence goes on along the minus strand of JAHZMY010003129.1, from coordinate 3,217 downwards.
TAATAATAAATACATCTGTCAAACTGACCAAGGATTCATAGTTTCCTTTGTCACACTAATTTGCAATGTACTCGTAATGTAATTCGATCCAAAGCTAATAAAGGGGAATGCTTGTTTCCCGGGATTCGCACTCACTAAAGGTTACACCATATCAGCCCAAAAAATTACTGGAGACTTTTAATGGCCATCAATGCAATAATTAAAATAGAAATGCTCGGCAATTTATCGCCCATTGGAGATTTTTTTTAAAGAAAACGATTTTATTAACTAACATGACGATGTGCTTAGCATTTCTATTTTAATTATTGCATTGATGGCCAGGCCATTGATGGAGTAAATTTTTTGGGCTGATATGGCTTTGATTCGATGCAAATACTAAAGCAGATTCTCAAAAGGATACTTTTTTCAAAAATAAATACATGGCTTATGTGACACCCTTTCTCCCTTTACTTTCTTCTACATCATTTGGGACATTGGTAAATGTCATATATGCTAAATATCTGTGCGTCTATTTAAATAAAGTACATATTTGTTACCATACATATGTGTCAAATGTCAAAAAAACGCTACAAAAGAGTCACCAATTTCAAAGGCTGATTTGACTTTGCGAACAAGGAAAAGTGAGTTTACATTTGATAATCCTAATCCGCAAATAGAACTACATTCATAGCTGATAAGCAATATGTATTTTGTCGTGTACCGCCTTTCCCAACAACAAATTCACAAAAATGTCCTGACCAAGGCTTTTGTCAGCCCTCGTGTTAGTTGCAAAAAAATGAGCGAATAGCTACAACCAGAAAGGTTATATTGTTGTTGCGTTTAATCAAAAAAAGTTTTTTGTTTCCGACCATGTCAACAGCTCTAATCATCGTAATTACTATCGTTGGAGTCTTCATCGTTTTGTTACTGCTCTATCTGATCTATGCACATTGTTTGAAACCTTGCTTGGAAAATGAGGACGAGACCCCTTTTATCCCCTCATCTCCAATTAGCGACTCTTTGCAACAACGTCGGTTCCCGCTTCCTACAAACGACTTGACACGACTTGAACCCCAGGCGTATGACCGCTCACAGGCCAGGTTGCATGGTACAGCGATTCCAGGCTGGATGAGCCTTCCTCGTTTTGTTACTGCTCTATCTGATCTATGCACATTGTTTGAAACCTTGCTTGGAAAATGAGGACGAGATCACTTTTATCCCCTCACCTTCAATTAGCGACTCTTCGCAACGTCGGTTCCCACTTTCTACAAACGACTTGACACGACTTGAACCCCAGGCGTATGACCGCTCACAGGCCAGGTTGCATGGTACAGCGATTCCAGGCTGGACACAATTCGAGCCACAGTCTGGAAATATCCGCAATTTCCAATACGGACTTCCAACATCCCAAGCCGTTCTTTCGGATCTACTTCGAGCCGTATTTTTGACCGAAAACGAACGTGAATCTCCGCTGACCAACAGATATATAACGACGCGAATCAAATACCTTGAAGCCAAGCTACGGGATGACCCTAATATCGAAGAGACCATCGAAATCGTGCAAAAACTTATACTACGACGACCTCAACATTTGCATGCAAAGCAGCCATGCAGCCTGGTCATAGGCGTTGATGCCACTCCAGTGACCCTCGCAGGGTACTGCGTCAATCTGCGGAAACGGACTCTCCAATACTACGTGATTAAAAAGGTCGACTTTCCCTGGTTCCTCAGAGACACGAAGGACACTGCCGAGTTTGAGATGAAGAACTTCATCTTTGCACTGACCCTCTGGCATGAGGATATTTCGAGACTTAAACAGATCGAGCTGTACACGGATAATAATGCAGCGGTAATGAAGAAGGGAAAGTTTGGCAAGAGGGCGAGCTCAGTTCTGAATCATCTGAGGAGATGTGAAGGAGTCACAGTTGTGAACTGGGGCAATGTGTGGGTGAACAAGTTCGAGAACCTAGAGAGCTTTGCGACCTTCATCCGACCTGCAGATGATATGTCCCGGTGGAGAATCAGCGAAGGAGTTGAGTTTCTCACGGAGTTTTACGAAATAGGTGGCGAGAATGTGGAGGGTACCCATGCGCAAGCGACGGATAAGCGTAACATGAAGCCGAGAAAGAAGGCCTGGTACAATCCGACGCCCAGATACCAGCAAGTTTTGGATAAGGTGAAATACTACTTATTATGCAGTGCTTGAATTTAGGTTGAGTTGTATAATTGCTGCGTTACTCGGAAGTTGTAAAGTTATTGCGCTGACTTTATATGCATTTGTGGCTTCTATTATTTTTTAAAAGGTTCGAAACAAAGTGGCAAAATTTCATTGCACACAGCCCCCGTGCCAGGATATTCTGACGGCATCGTTAAGGAGAAAGTAAATGGAATCTTATATGAAAACGAGGAAGCCCAGATACTCTATTGAATGAACGCACGATCTCCAACTATAAATCTAGTAGTAGAACTTAAGACTTTATGGGTTTTATGCTACGATTTTCTGAAAAGGGTTTTTGCCGAATTGTCCACTCCACGAAACTTTCGAAATAACAAATCTACGCGTTTTGATTTTTAAAAACCTAATTCATTTGTGAAATTTATAACCCTTGTTGAGCTTTTTTATTTTAATAAACAAAAAAGTTTCCTGTTACCTATACAAATGTATTGTAAGCCAGGGCTGTATTACATAATTTAATTTAAAAAACACATATGACACAAACCACGACATGGGAGCGGGTAGCAGGTACAGCAATGCAGCAATTGGATTCTTTAAGAACAGCATATTTACGTATATGAAATCAACTATATATATTTAGATACATATTATTGTTTGGTAAGTATATAATGATATTAAACCGTGTTTCACTGCTTACTTTTATCAGGCTAAATAGAGTGTGCCTTAAGTATTCATAAATTTGTACATTTCTCTTAAGTTTATCCTAACCAATACTTTTTTAGGCATGCCACTTGCTGAGGTTGAATGTTTTATAGAAATCAGTATAAATGACAAAATACTAAATTGTAGGTAGCTCAACTCGTATTCAAGAAATTACGAAGCTTAAATGTTGTATTAAGACGACCTACGTTTTTTCGATTTAATTTCGATAGTGTTATGTTGTCAGGAAACATATCTTGCGATTTACATAATTACTTAACCCTTTCCATGTGTAAAGCCAGTTACGTGGCGATTTTAAAATTACATTTGCCGTAGCCAAGCCATTTGAAGTGAAAATCTCAA
>JAHZMY010003128.1:0-12179 GCA_027743915.1 Seira sanloemensis | reverse complement strand
CACTTATGTAATGAGTCATTATGTCAAAAGACATTTTCGTGCTTAGGTTTACTCATTCTAATCAATTTCATTATTTTGAATTATTCAAAAATCTTGAACTTCGTGAAACGTATTCAGTTTGGAATTGCCACGCAATTGGAATTAGTTGTGGCACAGAATATTTTTAGCACTTGCCCAACCTCCTTTTAAAATCATGATTGGACTATTTACATACATACGTTTTGTCCATAGTGCAAATGACAATTAGCGCACGAGGCGAGAAAGAGTTGTGCAATGACCCACGGGATATCTCTTTAAGGGATTTCTATTCATTTCCATATTTGCATGAAAATGGACAATGCTCGTGCCAAAAAATGTCATGATTATGTGTGACTCGTGATCTCTTTTTAGTGGCCTGAGGGTTCACTTGATGCAATTTAAGCTCGGATTTAGAGCAGAGTTCGGGCTGGGGAGAGGCGAGACAATAATATCATGCAACGTTTCTGTCTTCATAATGCATTGCCACGTCCTTTGCTGACATTATGTGTTACATGTAATTCTGTGGAAATATTAGGTCGGGACAAATGCAAAAAAATAAAGTAATGACGAATGCAAAAATACAAAAATTGTTAATATTTGTTCGGCAGAATTATGATTATAAATACATCCACAAGGAATACGCTGTAAATGCGCAATCCATCTTTTCTTCTATGCAGGTGTCCCTTTACCCCAATAAAACGAATAAAAATTAATTAAAAGCCTCGGCTCATATTAATGCTGAATTGTTCAGTATTCAAGAACGGATTTTTAGCCAATATTTTTTATATCTGTTTATATTACACCAGCGTCTGCTCGAAGAGATCGCTTGGCTCTTTAGTTGAGACTTTTTACGTTTTTGCTAAAAACAAGCTTCATTACTTACATAAAATTGTCGGACACTAAGATAAACTAAACTATGTAAGTTAGACTAATCGCCTGCTCTCATGCGAGCAACAATGTTTGACTTGTCTCCCACCAACAAAGAAATTCATCTTCGTCAAGAAATTATTCCACTATTTTTAAAAATGTGTTTTGCTTAAGATAGTAGGTTCCGCTATCCGGCTACTCTTGCATTGGCCAGAGCTGAGCAAAAAAGCGAGTATGTGAAATGGAATCCTAGATTTTTGATACGGTGGCATTTTTGTGAATGTTGTTTTAGCTAAGATGTGTCTGGCTCAGTTGCTTTGAAAATGAATTTATTTATCAGTTGTAGCAAATTGTAGTAAGACGAAGTAAAATTTTTGGAAGAATAAAGCGCTATTTTGGTCTATTACGAAATAATAGGTTTCCAGCTTTGTTTGGCATTATATAATTCAGCGTCCAAATAACCACTACAATAATCTATCGCCACCAAAATTCTGTTTCCAGCTTCTTTTAAGTAAACGGTTGCTTGCCATGTATAATTGCATTTAGAAGTTTATTTAATTTAATTTATTTATTCATCTCTCTTTCTCAGTGTACACTTCAGTCATTATCAAATGAAACCTATATAAATAGGACTTTCAATAAACAATTAACCTTTAATAAAATTAATTATTCAAGTACATTATAACAACTACTGAATCACAAGTCACAATAATAACATAAAATATTGCAATACAGTTCAGTACCACTTAACGTTTTAGCAAATAATCTAACTCTCGAGTTTATCTCTCGAGTCAACCAATGACACTAAGTTTTTTTTCGAATTCTGGATTTTTGAATCTTCCTGAAAAGTCTCAGGTTTCAGCCGTAACAGAATTTGCTTTCCTGAACCACAATGCTAGTTTTTATTCCGGGCCGATGTTACAATTGTAGAATTTGCTTTGTCTCTTATTTGGAATTTGAAAGTCGCTAAAGTTCGAACGGAAGATAATATGCATTTTAGAATTTCTACAATGGCAAGGTCGCTGGGAAACTCACCGTTTAATGTCGTAAACAATAACAAAATATTATAAGATATATAAACCGTAGTATCTCCGAGTATTTTGGAGAAGGTCTTCCACGAAACTCTGACTGTAGGGTGTGTAGGGTCAGGGTGTGCAATAAAAATTTAAACAAAAATTCTTTTCTCAATCAAACATATTGGTTATGTGCAGCAACAAGAATTTATAGTGTGTCGCCACACGTCTATGTTGTTTTTAGGTTAAGTGCGAATAGGTAACTCCCAGTAACTGTGAATATCCTCATATTCACAAACTCACGATAAAGTCGTAGCTGGCAACTCTTAATATACATAACATAGACCTGAAAGAATATTTTTTATACCTGGATCTGCGTTTTGGGAATCTCCACTCAAAATGTTCACACATTGCTTAAACGTCCAAAATTCGATTCGCCGCGCTCCTTGATTTTTAGTATTACCAATTAAAACTACCTTGTATTGTTTAGTATTCAGATAATCATTAATACTAATAATTACTAAGGTTTGCCTGGTTCCGTAGCTGAGAATAAGACAAACTCGCTTATGACAATTTACCATAGTGAAGAAAGAAAGGCATTTTGGGCCTAGTATTAAAACATTAAAAGGGCCTTCTGGATAAATCAAGACAAAGGAGCTTCTCCTGAGGACAAAAAAAAATCATCAAAATTATTTAAATAAATGGTCTACAAAACCAGATCCAACATTGCGTATTTCATACATGTAAAAAAATTACCATCATTTGCCTATTAAAAACAAATCCCTTTTATAAACCTTCCCCATTTCTAAATTTTCCTTTCGTGTAATCACTTAACCAACTAATCATATTTTTTCAATGGCGTCTAATCTCTTTTCAAAATGAGCGACATTCACCACAACCAAACCGAATAATTTGTCACGACAAACAGCATAATCGAACGTTTCATTCAATCGTGCCTTTCTTAAACACTTTTTTCGGCACTTGAAATAGTTCAACGTCACTTTCAGTTTCAACGTAGTCGTGCATTGCATTCGCACGCGTGCACCGTCCTATTGACCTATCCGACAAAAAAATCTTGAACTGAAAAGAGTAAATGGTTCCCCCTGCATAAAATTGAATCTGATTACGGGCCATTAAAACCATCTAAAATATAATCGGAGTCGAGGTGAACTTTCATAAATTGTTTTATTGCATTTCAATTTCAACAATGCACGTTAGTTATGTTGGGATTTATCCCTGGTACTTATGGATACAAGTTTTTGCCGGTGCGGTGGGAAAAATGATTTTCTAGTGTCGGTTCAAAACTGCCCAAACTTTTCATTGAATGTTTTGCATTATTTGTCTCACAATACCCCAGGAGTCTTATGTAGCTTTTAGTCTACTTTTTTACAATGTGTATACATACTGCAACAGCAATATGGGTAGCTACATACGTTACGGACGTCCAAAATGGCATTTATTGGATTTTACCGGTACTTACCAATTCAAGCATGTTCCTGATTCCAACCCTGCATCTCGGGTTGGCCCGAAAAACAACTAGAGAATAACTTGAGCACTGACTGACTGACTAAACGAAAGTGAAGCTAGTTTGGGTAGAGACGATTATCATTATGTGGCGATTTCAAGCAAATTGTCGTGAGCAAAACGTGCCAAAAAGATTAACCTTGTGCATTCCATCCGATACCCCGTAATTTATAACTGCAAGGTTGCGGGAATTTGTTAACAAGCGAGAGATAGTTTGGAAGAGCTTGCAATTTTTGTTTTTACACAAACATTTTGTGCTGCAGCGATACATAGTTGAACTTTAGTTATAATTTTGTACTTTCGTATATAGACCGTCAATAAGACAGAATGATAATACATATGTTCGGACTGTTTGAAAAAATGGCGACATGCATCAACTGCCATTTAAAAATGAAATGATAATCTGTGATTTGAGATGAGTTACATAAGCATTACCGTTTTTCATGGCCAACAACCTGCTATTAAAGGAATAATAAAGAAGGCGTTCAAAATTATAACGCTGTCATCAAAACTAGTTTAACATAACATACATAATACATAGATCGTGCTATCTGAAGTCTGGAAGAAACTGAAATTTAAAAAAAAATGCCGGCTAAATACTGGCTAGTACGATTTTGGACGGCTTCCACAACTCCCTTGACAGTCAAACAAGAAAAAACTCGGGATGGGGTATTATGAGACAAAATGTGCAAAATGGGTATTGGGAAAACGGCGGACCACGATGAAATATGAATTATTTGGTTAATTCGTTACAATACTCCAAAAGGTTTAAGAAGTTTTGTTTCCAGATTGTTGATAGATTAGGACAAGACACGACTGGGTAAGATCGACGTCGTTACTTACCTTTGTTATGTGCCGTATTTTATGGGGGATGTATTTATGTAGAGTTTACACAAATCTCGTTTGCATAAATAAACATGCTGCGTACCCTTTCAGAAAATGCGGATGTGCCCTGAATTATTCAAAATATTAAGATGTAGAAAATTCAATAACGATATGTGTTTTAATTTTATTTATACATGTACGATTCGCAAAAGTATCGGATTATTTTGTCTTAAAAGTATTGAATGAGGTACATAAATTTGAATTGTTGAAAAGCTTTCAATTTATCTTGTTTTACATAATTGCATTCGTAAAAGTAAAATCAGCAAAGCGTCGTCTATTTTGATTACCATCATTAATCTTGCTTTCAAAATTGGGGTGAGTTTTTGAACAGTAAGTGTTTAAGCACGAATACTTTTCAGTGGATTATTCGTTTCTTCTGACCTTTGAGATCCTTCTCTAACTTGCTTACCGATTAACTTTGCATTTAAATTTGCACATTCATGGCGGAGATAACAGCGCAAAAAGTGTAAATGAGCCTTCTTTAAGATCTTAGTTTTAAGGCCAGACCGTGAACATGATCAGCAAGTCAGTGATTACATTGGAAATTGCAGGCCATGAGGATATCACCGCCAAGAATTCTTTTGAAGGCTATAATTATTACTTCACTTAACTAAAATTATTTTTGTTGCCATGAACTTTTCCAAGTACATATGAACATACCCGTCAAATCTACATAATTAAAAAGGGAAAAAGCCTTGAAAAAACACAAAACATGGCTCCTACTAACAAGATGTATGTAACAATCATTTCCATTAAAGATTCATTAGGATACAAATTAATTTTGAGGGAATAGAATAAAACAAATCACCATCGAAAACTCTGGACTCTGGCAAAAATTGAATGTTTTTTGGTAAACAGGAAGAACTCCCAGCTCGCCTAATTTTCCCCCTTAAGTTTTTATTCTCACATTTTTACCTCCATGTGTCAAATTATTTTGTAATGTTTCGAGTTATTTTTTTTATCAAGAGTCAATTTTGTGCGTTAATTCATCATTGCAAAAAAATTAATCAACGGCGGTAAAGGAGTAATCAGGACTGATTATGGAATGCGGCATTCCATTCATTATTAAAAATAAATGGACTGATTAATTAACTTTGACGACAACTTATATCCAAGTTGACTTCTTAATATTAATGTAAGCATCATTTATAGCCCATTCAGTAATTCAATCATTGCAAAGTTCGTACACAATCTGAACACCGTTTCATCCAACCCAAAATATTTGATGCTGTCCTTGAAAAATATAAACTTCGCTTTACAAAGACGTCGCAAAGACTGTGAATTAACACCTTGACCTTATGCTCTTCTGACCTTCTCGAGTTCGATGTAGCCATGTGGCTGGCCGGTGTACTCATCATATGTCATTCAGAGATTTGTGTTACCCAAGAGTGAAAACAGGTTATAAATATATGAAATGTGTTTGGTAACATCGACGTCATGCGGTAACGCTGTGGCTGCCTGGGAGGTTGATCAATGATCATCAACATTTACACTAATTGAAACGGGTCGAACCACATAACTGTTTCAAGGCAATGCTTGGTTCACGCCAGGATGAAATTTTTATTATTTGTTTCTGGATACATTGTTACTGGCGAAATTAGAGTTTTCATGGTAGTAACTATGTCTGCCGTTTTGAAAGATATGTTGGAGTATAGTAACACAATTATCACAGCGTAAGACCATCTAAAGCTTCAATATCATATAATAAATGAAGACAACGTACAAGATGGGGCATTGTGATTAAACTGTTTTTTTTATATTTTGAATCGTTGGAACGAAGTCTTCGGGCGAAAAACATTTTGAGGGGGCATTTTGAGGGGTGTATCGCGGGACAATATGTATTACGTCCAGATACAGTAATTTGAAACTTCAAAGGTCAGAGGGACGGGTGTCCTTCCGTCTCCTGTATGCGGTAGACCAATGTATGAAATAACCAAAAACGATAGTGTAAAGACGGTAAAATTGAATTATGCCGGCATTTGCTAAAGCGCGATGGAGAAAGGCTGGAATTGTCTTATCCAAAAACAAAAAAAAAATATTTAAATCAAACTGCCCCGCATCAACCCCGTATTTGCGGTCAATAACTTCTGCTTAATTTCGTTTTTTTTTACAATCGCAGTTTTTCGGATTCACAATTATTATTGTGTTGATATGTATCGGTGTTACTATATCAGTTTTGACGGTTCTGCGAATTCCCACCAACGACAGATGCATGTGGATTTCACAAGTCAGTTGGGATATGTTAGCTTTGAACGCCTCCAGGACAGACAATCAGATTCAGGCCATAACTTTGCAGTACTGATGCATGCAACAAAAACACCCAATTCAAAAATTAACTTCATGAATTACATTTAGCTGAAACAAATTTGACGAATGTTTATATTATTAAGAAAAGTGCCATTTGATGCCGACATGAAATTAGAACTTTCATATGATTACGAAATTGAATTTTTAGCAGCGTTTACGCCGATAAAATGCAATTTGAGAATTGTAAATCTTGAGGCAAACGTCAACACTCGCCCTCTTTTCATTTCTTTTCACCAATATAAATACGTGATACTCCAGGATACACAAAAAGACGTATGGCCGAGTCTCAAATTTTTTAACCTTTTGATTGTTTTGATCATAATACCCGTATTTCAACGTCCAAAACGTGTCAAAACATTGATCTAACGTTTAGGATTAGTTTGACAGTAAAAGAAATAAAATTAATTGAATACATAGGCCAAAAATTACAAAACTAAATCTGGACAGGCTAGAGCCTGTCCTGGACGCGTTCAAAGCTAACATATTCCCAACTGACAGTAGGACTATAGGACAACTTCTCATTTTTTAAATTCTATATCGTCTATGAATTCGTAAAAATGACTGTATGATATTTTTTTCTTATAGGTTTTTCATGTTAAACAAAAATCATTTAGATATTTTTACGAATTCATAGTTGATATATACGAGAGGAGTTTTAGACAACTGCGTTCAGCTAGGCTTTGAACGTCCAAAATGATGTTTATATTATATTTCTAGGTTATTTAGAAATTTCAGCTTTACCCAAATCACAATCTTAGTAAACATCCAGTAAATTAATTTCTACTTTGCCGCACCCTGCTGCATTTATCGTACTGCATTTTCCACTATTTCCCGATTTTAGTTTCTTCCCAGCATTACAACCCTGTTGTATATCCCTGCGACTCTGAATTCACCAAAACCCACATTAACATTCCAGTTGCACTCCACAAGACTCCATTCCATCACCACTTTTTTCACATCGAAATGCCATTTGATTATTATGCAATCTTCTCATTACGCACTAGGATAAAACTTCTATTAATATTTTTCCCCTCGGGTCTTGAACAATTCCAAAACTAAATTCTTCTCATTCCAAGCCTAACCTTCAACCGGTAACTACACCTAGTGCTCAATTTAGATCAATTCCGACCAACTCCAAAATTCGTTAAAAAATGGGAACCTTATCAAATCTCACTTTTGGCGTCGTCCTCTCCGCCATCAACACCTACAAGTTCACGGAACGCCAACTGTTCAAACTCATCCCCGGCGTTCTTGAGCGCAAAATCGTCCCCATGTTTGAGAGCATCGGGACTTGCCTCCACTTCGTCAAGTCGATGGAGGGCAAGGACAAGGACGAGAACGATGACCCGGAACTCAGTCTGGAGGAGGAGAAGCGGATACTCCAAAATTGTGACGGAATGTACGACAGGGTCCTCCACATCAAGATTAGGAACAAGAAGGAGTTTCTCCTTCGACTGGCCAACGAGGGGAGCTTGGGGATGGGTGAGAGTTACATGGACGAGACGTGGGTCGTGATGGGGGACAGGCCTTTGGATGACTTGATGGAGCTCTTTAGAAGGTTCTCGGAGAAGGAGTTGTACAAGGTATACCTGAACCGGTGGAACAGGTGGCTGCTGGACTTGCAGTTTGTGGAGTTCAATTTGTAAGTTTTGGGTGTCAATTTCCTTTTTTAGTCAACTGGGGTTGGAAATGAAGAGAGGTTAAATTGGTAAATAATAGTAAAATCCGGTAACCACCACTTTGAAGTCCGACATGTCTTAGCGGCCCACTGAATATCTAAATTTTCAATATGGATAAAGAAGAATTTTTTTACGGAAGGGCATTGTGAGACGAATCACGGGATGCATTAACCCGGAGTTTTGGAACAGTTTGGGATTTTTCCCCCGGAGAAATTTCAAATAGTCCATTACTATTTGAAAATCATGCTGGGTGAATAATATTATCTGTCTCAGAATGCCCAACCCATGGATTTTTCTCGTTTTTTTTCATTGTGTATATGACATTTGAATCTAAGAGAAGTTTACTGGAGTCCAAAATGATAGCTACATAATTTTACCGGTTTTATCTATTTTAGTTTTTCCCTATTCCAACCCTAACAATTTATCAGTTCAGGATCAGGGCATAGTCTAGAATAAATGTTGAGTTTAAATGGCGATAAATACAAACAATCCAAGCATTTTTTGCATTCTCAACTAACACTCATCAAACACATATTTTATGTTTCCCCAGGCAATCCAAGAAAATGTCGAAAGCCGTCGTCGACCAGCACTACGACCTCGGTAATGACCTGTACGAGCTCATGTTGGATCCCTACCTGCAATACACTTGTGGTTACTGGCGCGATGCTGATAACCTCAACCAGGCCCAAGAAGATAAGCTCGAGCTGATTTGCAAGAAACTCCAGCTGAAGCCAGGGATGACTTTACTAGGTCAGTGCTGACAAAAATGAATAAGCAATTTTGTATCTCACCTCTAACCTGACTCTTATATTACATAGTATCATGTCATATGGCATAAAAGCGTTTCGACCAATTATGGCTAGTTGGGTTTCGGACGTATATACCTATACCAAAATGGTATATACCAGATTTAACCATTGTTTCCAGTCTCAATATTTTCATTATCACTCGACTAGACATTGGCTGTGGCTGGGGCGGACTTTGCCAATACGTGGCGAAGCGCCATGGCGTCCGCTGCATTGGGATAACGATTTCGGAGGAGCAGGCGCAATACGCCCGGGAAAAGTGTCTGGGGCTGGACGTTGACATCAGAGTGGTTGACTACCGCGACTTCAACGAGAAGGTCGATAGGTACTGGAATTTCAATTAACTTTAACGCCTAAGAAAAACTTTTTATGACTAGCTAAGGAAACGGTTATTGGTTTTTTTCAAACTAATTTTGAAATTTTGTATTTTTTCTTGCAGAATGTGCGCCGTCGGAATGGTGGAGCACGTTGGTCACAATAATTATCCGGAATTCTTTGAGGTATCCATATTTTATTTTACATTTAGTTACAGCCAAAAGTATCATAATTAAACAATTTTTCCCACCGGAAATAAAAAGTTGTTTGGTCACTTTTTGCTGATTATTGTTTCCTTACAAATTTTTAAGCCTTAAAAATTGGCCGAAACAACAACCTCTCGTTTCTAGTGACAGTATATTGGGTATGCACGTAATTGGATTTTTTTGTCAAACAATTAATTAGTCACTGTAATCGATTATTTTCTCAGATTGCCCACCGCAACCTTAAAAGATGTATGCCCCGACGCTCGCCGCGTGGCGGGAGAATTTGGTTGAGAGCTGGCCCAAGCTCAAGGAGAATTATGATGACAGGTTTTACAGAATGTTCACATACTATTTGGCAGCGTGCGAGGCAATGTTTCGAGCGAGGAAGCTGCAGTTGTGGCAGATCGTGATGTCCAAAGGGGGTCTCAGAGGGGGATACCTGGCTGTGAGATAATCGGGAAGGGGTGAAAATTAGAGTAAAGAAATTTTTTATGGAAAAAGGTAAATAATAAGTTGCGCGAGGCTGGGGATAATGGGATATCAATTAAAGTAATCAATTTTAGTTACCTTCTGAGTACTTTGGATACATCTAAAGTTTCTTTGAATTTATGTAGATAACACATGTTTGGCTAATTTTCTTTAAAAATTGTTTTCGTACTGTTTGCAATAAATTATAAAATATATCCAATAGTAATGTAAAAATCATGTTAGCATCTTGCGCAGTAAAGTGGGCGGCGATGGGGTATTGTGAGACTCGCGACTCGGAAATTTAGTTTGTATTTATGTAGGTAGCAAGAAGAAGTTATCAAATTGTAATTTGTTTTTTTTTCTATTTGTGGAAATTTTTTCCTAAGTTCAATATTCTTGTACAGTGATTCAAATAAAACCTGCCTTTTATAAGAAATTTTTTTAGCGGTTCATTTTTGTGATATTTTTTTAAAATGTTACAAGTGTCATAGCTGAATAAAGATAAGGCACATCATAGATATGGGTATCTGTATTGGTTCCACGACGTCGAGTTCATGCAAATGATGAGAATCAGGCCGAATTTAAGCACAGAGTGTAATACGGTCAATGTTAAATTTTGTGTAATTAACTATATGACTTGTCGACAATCTATTTACAAAATATTTTGTATGGAAGATATTGTCGAAAGTATCGAGGTGCTTATCTTTTTAATTCAAGGGGTCATGGAAACGGGAAAACATGTCGTGATACTATTCTTGAATTTCAAACGATTCTCTTTCGTCCCTGTGTCGTTTCGGAGACTGCAAATTCGGAGACTCCGGAGTTTTTGGAGGCAATCTTTGCATGATTTAACAGGTTGCAGCGGCGTTACCACATAACCAAAGAATGCAGGCAACAAACTAGAGTTCCAGACAAGTTTAAACGTCATTACATTATGTAGCCATTATGTCGAAACGAGAATTGTTTGCCGAGGATTCGCATTTTTGTGTATGAAAAAGTTTTCGTTCGTGAAAGTGTTGCTGCCTGATGCAAAACAATGCAAAATATTCTTCAACAAAAAAAAAGAATTAATATTCTTCAGCATGAAAAAATCAAAATTGGACTTCCACGAATGAATTAAATTCACTTAAATACTCCCACCTTAATCAAAGATGGGCACTCAAACGTTTTGCGGAAGCGGTCTCGCGGTAGTTTATGAGAACCCTGCGGTAGCCGTATTGACCGAACGCTTCGTGGTATCGGCATTTTTTTGCGATACTGCGGTATTTGCAACATCAAGGAATGAATCCAAATTATACCTACATACATATTTTAAAGACCAATTTTATTCCTGATTCGGTATTTTTGACCTTTAAATGGAATGTATGTTAAAGTGTAAAAAAATATTACCGTTAAAATAGAAGAAAGGATGCTAATTTCTATTTTTCAATGTAGTATAAAAATTCGCGGTAGAGGTATTCAAAAAAAACTCCTGGGGGTGTTACCGCGTGCCCATCCTTGATTTTTTTCTATTAAAATTTTCACAGATTCCCATTTTCTACAAACTTGGAGATTTATAATGCGTGTACTTTGTTTTGTCGAGGTCGTGCTCCTAGGGATGGACGGTACACTTGACAAGATTGATAACCATGACATCTGTATATTACGTCGTATTCCAGTTTCCGCGAGGGTTTCCTGATTGACTTTTAGTCAGTTATTGTAACATTTTTTTAAAATTTGTTTTCAAATACTTAAAATTCAAATATAGTTTTAAAGGCATTTTTCACCCGCTATAGACTTGTAATAGTAGTGATGGGGTCCCGGAAATCCTTGTAAAGTGAAACAAGAAAAATTGCAAAAATCTTGACGGCTTAATTTGACGCTCGTAGTATCTTATTACTACATGTACGAATTCGTGATTCATGTTAGGTTTGCCAAAATTTCCAGTTGTACCTAAAAGTTCCTAATAAACCAATTTAAGAGGGTGACAAGATGACTCCCACAAAGATGATTGCCAAATGACATGATTCCCACTTGGATGATTGCCACCCGGGAGGATTGCCGCCTTAGAAGATTCCCACTGGACATGATTTCCACTTTTCCTATGTTAGG